>VDFB02029481.1:0-26843 GCA_007258455.2 Sequoia sempervirens | reverse complement strand
GAATTTTTGTAAATCACGCTACCCATAAAACATGGGTCAATGACTTTGACTTAAAAACTACATGATTGAATCCTTATTGCAACATCATAATAAATAAAATTATATCAAAACCGAGCCCTAAGAGTAGCATCCGATCAACGGATTTTTATTAAAACGTTTTACTCATCTTGCTTGAGATGCTTGCCGATATACCCTAATCTCAGGGGAAGAAACCTTGGATGAAATGTCCTTAAACACCTCTGGGTACCGTGAGTTACAGAGAACCATATCTCATTCTACGCTGCTCTTATTTCCGATTAAATACAATGACAGCAGTGTTCTCTAAATACATTGATTGTTCTGTGAGATGTTTGTCATGCCTCCCTCTAACAATCTCACTGCATCCTCTATCATTTACACTTAGACCATTCTTACAACTTTCTTCTTCATCATCATCTCCTTCCTCACCCTCACTCAATGGTATATCAGATTTTTTAACAAAAGAATGTGGGTTTTCTTCTTCTCAAGTAACAACACTCATGAGAAGAAGACAAACCCTGTTTAGGAACAAATCCGATCACATCACTAGAGAAATCATTCATAACCTGAAGGCCAGGATGGAATTCCTGAAACAAATGGGCTTGGCTCCTCAGGACATGAATCGTATTATATCTCGCAACCCCAGTGTGCTTACCGCTAGCATAGAAAACTCTCTCGCTCCCAGAATCATCCATCTTAGAAACCTATTTGGCTCAAATGCTTACCTGTGCCAAGCACTCAAAACAGAGCCTGACCTTTTGATGGCCGATTTCGAGAGCCAGGTGAAATCTAAAGTGGAATATGTGAAGAATAACATAGGCATTTTGGAAGGTTCCACTGCATTTTTGAGAGCCTTCGGTGCAGTTTTTGGGTTTAGTTTTGAAACCCTGGAAAAGAAGACTAAACATATGGCGAGCCTTGGTCTGGCAGAGGATGAGATTCATCTAATTCTTAAGAGGAGCCCTACAATATTTCGTAGGTCAACGATGAAAATAAAGGAAACCGTGGATTTCTTGATACACACTGCAGGTCTTGAGCTGAGGATTGTTGTTTTGAATCCTGTGATTTTGATTTTAAGCCTAGAGAAAAGGCTCAAACCCCGCTATGAAGTCTTTAAGTATCTGAGGACCAATCCACAATCTGAGGGTCTCCCTCGTCTGGTTAAATTTTTTATGCTAAGTGAAAAAGAATTCATTAAACGTTTTGGTCAATACAGTACCAAGTTAAGTCTACCGATCAGACAATCTCCTAAAGCAAGCATTTTGGAGCAGTGATGAAATTTCAAAAACATAAATGCCACAGATTCGTCAAGCGTTGGACTGGTGTGAAAGGGCTTGGAACTCGCCTAGGCCAAGGTAATCTTACAAGTATCTTTACCTTCCTGATTTTGATGTTGTACCACTTTGATGAAGAACAATTGAATCTATCGCTTGTTTCGAATTACGGCTAATTAGCAAAGTGCAAAAATGGACTCTTTTATGTATCTGTAAGGCTTTTGCAAATATTGTAAATAATTTGATTTTTTTGATGATAAACCAGTGAGCGTTATTTGAAACAGTGATGGAAAAATATTTATACAATTGTTTCCAAAACAGGCTAAAATCATTTAGATAGACTGTGGAAACATCATGTTTATTCAGACTAAATTGTCAGTCTGTTGCCCTGTTTCTTTTTTAAAGTATGTCTCAGAAATTTTGTCAGACTGTTGCTCTCTGTTTTCCAAGTGTGGCTTCTATGTTCCAAGGTAAACATTGCATACTCTTTACATTACTTTACAATGCTATTTTGGAGACTTCTCTAGATATATTTAAAACCCTGATGCCACAAGTTTTATTCGTAGTATGCCAAAATAATATGATCTATGGTAAATGCCACTCAGGCCTTCAATATCATTATGGAAGGGAAGCAACTGCATTGTACTTTACAGGATGTATACAATCGATTCATTCCATCAAATAATGAAAATTCATTCCTATCAAGGGATTCAATTTTCTATGGTTTATTCCTTTTCATATAAGCCATGGACATATTTTGAATAGTTGAAGGTCAAGTCATAGATATTTACTTGTTCAAATTTTTCTTACAATTGTTTCATGTTTGGATCATTCGGCTGTATTAAATCAAAGTTAACAATCATTAGATAAGGTTAGCTCCGCCCACAGTTTTCCTTCCAACTCACAATTAAGATATTCAGTTACACAATAAATTTGCATTGCTTTCTTCTACATAGCCTGAACTTCAACATTAGAAGTGATAATCACAGCAGCGTAATGGCATTCATATTGCACAATCTTCAATAATATACTTCTTTTGATTGGTTAGTGATTGTGATAATCCATTGGCTACTTAAGTTGTGGTATAAACTTTAACCTGGTTAATTGGGTTTCTTAGTCAATCTTAGATTCTTCTTCTCACATATGTATGCTTTATCCCTTCTTGCAGCTAATAGTGGTATAATTTCTGATCTGCAATATTCTTTCTACTTTTGCAAATCCACTGCAGCAATACCTTAGTTAACTTGGCTTATGTCTATCTCTTACACTCGAGCTTATCTATATTGTTCTGTTTGAGTTTTCTTAAGATGCTTCAGTTTGATAGAGTAACTTTAGTTCTGTCATAACTAAGCCTTGGATAGTTTCATACTTTAGTCTCTATAATTTGAAAATGGTTTGTTAGAGCTGCTGTGATTTGCACTGTACATTGTGGTTGCTGCATGTGATGTACCAGAACAACATGTTCATTTTATCCTCAAAAGTGCTAGTCTAATCACTGCATGCAAGCATTTAAGCTCCATAAAACTCTTTTTTTTTAAGAAATTCACAATCTTTGTACTTTGGTGATTTCATACCTCGTATATTCCATATTGTGTAACAGAGATGTTATTTATAAAACTGGAAAGATATGGTCTTTAGGTAAAGACAGAGTTAGAATCTGGAAATTATATTTACTAGTTCACATTTTTTAAGCATTTGTGTGGAAACAATCAATAATTTGGTAAATAAAAGTGAATAGGACACAGTCGTTTCTAGATAAATGCTTCAACCTCTCAGAAGATATGATTTGATTGGAAATTCTCAGTGATATAGAAGAACAATATTGTTCAGAATGCCCTTTTCTCAAATGGCATGGATTTACAGATTAAAGTTTACCATGTTGTTGCTGGGACTATTTTTCTTATGGATTACTTCATGAAAGTCTACATGCTTACTCATGTTACTCGTTGAAAAATTATGTAGAATTAGCAACCAGACTGTATGCCATTTACTTTCATCTTGGGCAAAAGATGTGGTTATAGGATCACTAAGTTGCCAGATGAATTTATCATTTCTATTCATGCAGGCCTTGATGTTTATGATATCAGTTATGCTTTTCAATTTGTACTATTATATTTTAAAGAGATATTTATGTAAAGAGCTCCAATCTATAATCCTACACATATACATATTGACAATGAATCGTATAGCATGATCCCAAGGGTTGAGATGAATTTTGAAAGGTATCACAGGTCTTTTCAAAAAGATTTTCCTTAAATATGGACTTTGGAAGCCTTAAAACTCCTAACGACTTTCCAATTTCAAGAGGAATTTTGATGTCATCTGTATTATACTATTATAGTACTAAGTATATTGTTTATCAATTTAGTGAAATCATAGTGGGATTATTATTCTCTGTGTATGTTCACCATTTTCAATATAGTTTCAGAGATTTTATCCTTCCTAAACTGTGAGTGGGAAACTCATCTTTGGCTTGAAGCAATGGAGCTTTCATAAAGGACGTATGCAGTGATTGAAGGAGAATACAAAGTTAGTTTGAAAATATTGCCATTCATCCATTACTGCCAGTTTGATGCTCATACTACATATTGTTAAGTTACAGCCAATTTGGGAGGAGCATAGACCCACTGTCTGTTGGTGATGCTTGGAGATTTGGTTTAAGGTTTGTTGCTAACTGTTCCCAGAGTTTCTCTTTCAACGTTATTCACTTGGTTCCTTTGCACTCACAATCAACACCTAAGAATAACTACAACAGCACAATAGTTTTTTATATTATTTGATAAAATATAAAAGACGCAACATTTCCCAAGAATGCAAGCCTTGACAACCATGTTAATTGTAGAAACTACGCAGAAAGATTTTATGTATTGAGAGAAAGTTTTGCATATTATATTGAATTTGAAAAGGAGGAAGAAACTATCCTGCAAGCTCCCAGTAGGATGCCCTCAGCAAGCTCCTATCTATGGCTGCTTACTGCATGTTTATCAAGATTTATTTATCTCTAATCTTCGGGTAAATGCTTGGGCAATAGAGGCGTGAAGAGGCGTGAAAAAGGCGAGAAAGAGGCATGTAAAGGTAATTTAAATGTTGGAGTGAAAGTATAAGATTTCTTTTTTAAAAAATTATTTGAATTGAAACAAATTGTCAATAAGTAGCCTGATTGGAAAAGGCATTTAAATTTAAAGCTTTTGCTTTTCACATGTTATTTTTGTAAAATTGGAGATATAAGATTTATTTTGTAAAGTGTATTATTTGGAAACCAACACTTTAAACATATGATTTATTTTGTTATATTACACATTTCCAAAGAAACAAAGACCTTTGAATTTTGGTTATATTGTATGATATGGTTTGCTTGAATACCTACTATTCAATGGGGGATGCTGCATTTATCATGAAAAGTGAAAGCTTGAAGGTTGTTATAAGGGAGTCGTTAAAAACAATGGGGTAAAAAGTAGAGAATTTTTTAGGAGTAAGGGTTGAGAAGATCAAAGAGAAGGGTGGTGGACATTGAAGGTGGACATTGAAGGTTGGAATTTTTTTTTTTGGAGTTAGTTCCTCACTTTTAGATTGTAGATTGTTTGAGAAGCACAATTGCATTTGTACAATTTTTTGGAGCAAGAGGCGCTTGTTTTTACAATAATTGTGGATAGTTGAGTATACAAGTTCACACTTTGAAGATAGGCTTGGATCTAGTGTAGACGAAGCTCAACATGGATTGTTGCCTAGGTTCGTTTAGGAGTTTGTGGATCTTAGCAATTATAGTTTTATGAGGATCATGAGACATATTGATGGTGCACTATGGATGTAGCTTAACATGGATGGTTCTTCAATAATTTTGGAATTTGAGGAGATGAAATTTGGGAACTTATGAGCTTAGCTCAAGAGCTATAACTTTATGGAGGTTATAAAATAGTTTGATGGAGTTCTACCTAGCCCAAGAGATATTTCCATAGAGAAGTTTTTGATGAATATGTGGTTCTATTTGGTCCAAACTTGGGGTGTTGATATGTAACATCTTAGTATAGTAATATAAACAATTAAAATTTGCTTCCACATTTTAACCTAATATCACCATGCTTCCATCCATTTGCATCATTAATCTTGCATCACATCTTCAATAATTAATTATATAAAATTATTTGATTAATTAGGTCATCTTTCCTCTAAAAAATAAATAAATTAGATTGATTTAATTAATTAGCACCTTGCATCAATTAATTAAATCCTATATTAACTTGCCTCTATCACTAATGAACTAGATAAATTCTTGTTTAATTAACTAGGCTAATGCACATTCCTCCCGTTGTTTAAAATAAATAAATAAATAATTCATTTCTACCTCACCACTAAAACCAAAATCAACCCTTTTTAGTGTTTTAAATCAAGGGTATATTAGTGTCCCATACTCTTATGTGATGGTTCATTCTTGGTATTTATTTGTCATTGTTTTTCTATAATGCTACTAAAAATTATCTAGATTGGAAAGCTTATGACACTTTTCTCATAAGTTTAATTACGAAAAATATTTGCATATCTTTTCTTATTTTCTTTCATTTGGTATGAGAGGGTTAGCTAGCTTGATAGATCCTTGTGAAGAGGAATGAGGCTTATTTCTATTAACCTTTGTTTAAGTGGAAGTTTTGTGGTAGTGATCTTGTTTTCAAGATACAATCATGGAAAAGACATCTAGATTGGAGGTGGATAAATTCAATGGAGTCAACTTTGAGCTATGGAAGCTCAAGATGGAGAATTGACTTCTGGAAAGAGGTCTATGGATTGTGATAGTGGACCAAAATTTATCTAGCTTGAATGATGAGATCTAGAAAGTGCGTGAATGGAAGGGAAGGTGTCTCATTGTGCTATGTCTATTTGATTCAATGCTCTTAATTGTTTTGACATACACCACCACCAAGAAGATTTGGGATAAACTGGGGAATTTATATCAAAGAAATTCCTTATTGAATAAGCATTTTTTATGGAAGAGTTGTATTCATTGAAGGTGGGTGATGATGACTTAGTGATAGAGCATTTGAATGTATTCAACACTTTGGTGAGCTAGTTGGTATTTATGGATGTAAAGATGGATGGGGAGGAACAGTGAATTACTCTCTTGAGTTCTTTGCTTGATAATTGAGGCAATCTTATGATGGTGACTAGTGGGTAAAAGCAAGCAGTTGGGTCCACTAAGAGGGAAAGTTTCGGCAATAAAAGTGCTGAAAGGAATGGGATCTCGAGCCTAAATTCAAATGGGCACCTGTTCCACTTCGAGTACCCACTACTAAAAAGGTACATGTTTAGAAATGGGTACTCGTTTTGAAAAGGTACTTTTTTTTTTTTTTAAATCGATTGTCAGTTTATTTTCACTTGCAAATTTCGTGGCCAAAGAGTGAATAAAGGAGAACATGTACCTTTTTTTGAAGCCCTTTAACCAAATTGCACCTGCCACTTCCTCCCTTCGATGTACTCAATCCCAACGACCTTTAGGTTAGTATTTGTGCTTTTTTTTTCTTTATATTTAATGTTTTTTGTTTGTAATTATGGTTTAAAATTTAATTATATAATGTAACATTTAGGGTTTGTAATTTCATGGTTTATATTTTTGTTTATTTTAATTGTTGTAATTAGGTTGAATTCTATAGTTTTTAAATTCTATTTGTAAACATATTCATCAAAATAATGGATACATGTACACTAAACTAAAACCTAGAACCTAGACCTAAAAACTAAAACCATAAACCCCTAAATCGTAAACCCTAAACCCTAAACCCTAAAACCTAAATCCTAAATCCTAAACCCTAATACGTAAACCCTAAAACCCTAGACCCTAATGGATTCATGCCTACCATTATAAATGAATGATTACTAAGAATACGAATGGTCACTAGTATTGGAAAAGCTAATCCCTAAACTATGGAATTAAATCATCCATACCACTTTCAACCTTTTGGTTGGCATAAACTCCCAAAACCTTGCATAGATTCTAAACAAAAGTAGCTATGATATCACAATTCATTTAATCATTGATTGTATAACCCTAGTGTACATTAAACATGGATTGTCTGAGCTAGCTCTTGACAACTCTCTCCTAATAAGTTTCCTCTACTTTAAAGGTTTATAAAGTTTGATAGCGCATATATACATGAACAAAGAATGATAAAATAATTAGAAGAAATATAAGGTATATACTATAACAAGAATACCATTTACCAAATTTGATATGATAGAGAACTGTGCTTAATTTAATTGATCGTGCATACATATGAAGTTGTGTTTTAAGAAAGTGTTTTACCTTTCATAGTGCATAAGCAAGTCATAATAGTATGCAAATCTAGAATTATGTTATGTAATTTTAGTAACAAAGGATTGAGGAGGGGAAAATACAATAGATATTATGAGAATTCGAAGAAGTGTAAGAGTAGGTATTAGGAGAATATCCATGATTGATGATACAAAATATGGTTTTAAGGGAATAGGTTTCAATTAATACTATCTTCATTAGGCTAAGGTCTTTTCCTTCATATCTAGAGTGTGTTAATATCTTGAACCCTTTGCCATATAATATTTCAAGTTTATGAGAAGAGAAAGGGGGATGTATAGTACTGGGAGCAACTAAACTAATGTCATGATCAATGATGTGTTTTTATGTGAAGAAGATGATAGGGGATTTGGGAAAATATGATTATTAAATGAATGGACATATTTATGGGAAGAGGAGGGAGAAGATGAAGGGGGCCCTTTAGAGCAGGGCATGTCAATTGTTGAAGAAAAGGTATAGTTAAACTATAAGAGGGGACATGAAGGGGTATGACTATGAGGAGGTAATGACTTATTGATGAAATTTTAGTTTCATTGATACAACTTGCTAGACTAGATATACTACTATATAACTATTTGTAAAAGTCTCCAGATCATTCTCTTTCTTCCCATATACACATGAGATTAGTGGAACATAAGAAACCTTAGCAGTAATGTGTGAAGCCTAGTTATCCTCTAAGTTTTTAACATTGTAAGTTTTGAAAAAGTATTAGGAGGTGATTTGGGTGAGCTTTATTGATGAAATTTTAGTAAAGAGGTCAAGTAAATGTGACTAGGAAAAATATAATTTTAGATAACAATAACGGAAAAATTGAAAAAGGGCTTCATTAACATATATAATATAAATTTTATTAACATTCATAATTTATTCAAACATCTATGAAGGGTGGAGGGATCAACACACATTCATGGAGCCATAGTCATCCACTTGGAGAATATCATAACTAACTTTACTAGGTGTTAGCTAATGAAATATGACTCAATAATTGAATTAACCAGTGACTCTAGACCCGGATTAGCACCGATATGAATATGCTAACAGCTCTAAAAAGCACACAATTGCATTTGTGGCTTTTCTCTGAATTTTATTGAGGTACAACTCCCTCACAATATCTTCAAGGAATTAATCTATCCTAAAGAGACCACATGTGCTTTTAACCAAAAAGCAGAAAAGTTGACAAACACTAACTCATAAATATGAAATTAGCGCGAAGGCGGAAACACAACCAATTATGATCAGTTCAAAGATTGAAAATAATGACTATCAAATTAGATTAATTTAAAGAGATCAAATTGCAATAAATGAAAGATAGATAGCCCGTTCTTCAAAGAAAACATAACTAACCATATGCATTACATGTTGGCATTCTTCAAATCTTTCAATTTTATAACACAAATTATAAGCTATTGCAGAATGTAATTAATATTATTCCTCCTCGAAAACACCCCCAGATGTGTCTAGGAAGATTTCAAAAGTCCCCTCATCCATACTCTCCTAATTTATAATGTGGCTAAAGCCATTTGGACGGACACTAAAGATGTTACTAGATTAGTGGATTCTTGTATTCCAGACATTTATTAGGAAGTTGATAAGGCAATTGGAAATTTTGCCAAGAATGGATATCGACAAAGGAAATTGATTGTCACTTGAGCAATAGCCACCAAAGGACCAATCATTTCATCAATATTTAATGCAACACTTAAGGAAACCAAGCGGTAGCACGTGCGAGTTGTCTGATGGAGAATTGCAACTTAATCGACACAAGCTAATCATAAATGTGAATTAAATTCACATCTCATCAATCTTGAATTAAATACAGCAATGTCTAGCCAAAATTCTATAAAATTCAAGTAATGTCATCTCTTTCCCAACATCAATTGCATCCAATAGGGAAAGCTCTCAAAACAACTTTGGATGTTCTGTGAATGTCTATATTGTTTTGGAGGAGATTGAGTGCAATCCTCTGTTCAGGCATATTTTTTATCAACTAAAAGAGGTGTTCGTGGTGTATAGTAACGTGGAAGAAGAGGTGCTCCGAAGCATCCTGGGCGAGGCATTTATGAGCCAAGCTCATGTTCATAACACTGCCATGCTAGAGCGGTTTATTTACACTATTGTGAGGACTTTTGGGTGCCGAGATTGGGGCATGAGAGCAATGGAGCATTTGGTGAAGCCTGAGTTCCATCACCATGTCAGAGTGGCGATAAAAAAGCTCAACTACTATCCACAGACTGGGCTGGTAGTTGATGACATTTGCATTGCATCAGCCATTCAGGATGAGACTCTGGAAGAGGTTGTCGCTTTATTGCGCACTAGGGTGGTGAGAAATGATCTGGGGTTATTCGTATAGTTCCTCTAGTCGCATGAGAACCTGTTTTCACTTGCTCAAATTGAATGCTTGCAAGTTGTTACCAAGGGCATCTGTGTCTTGATGTTCACATGCACTTGAAACATTTTCTGTCTGCCTCTTTTGTATCTACCAATCTGGTTTTTGCACTTGAAACAATTGATCATAGCTTTTCCAGCATAATGTAAAAACAATTATATATATATAAATAAAATATATCTTTTTGGTATTATCCATGTTTACTGGTTTTTTGTTTATGCCATGCTTGGAAAATAATTTTTTTCTTTAATATAACATCATAATCAAGTAACTAGACTGGTAGTAATTCAGTTTAATTAACATAACTCTTCATAGGCGGCAAAACGAATGGTTCGCAAAACTTAGGAAAACCCCACCCAGGTTCGAAATGACGTAGAAAATGTTGCTCGAGGCATAACTTGTGAATGAAGTCTCCAACTTTAACTCATGACTTAACCTTTTTTGTACATTACACTTTGGGAAACAAAAGAGAGTTTGGATGTGACAAGGAAAAACCCGCCAAACAAAAGAAAAGTACGGTAGGCAGTAAAAATTAGGAGGTTTGACAAACATCACAAAACACCGCCCACATTCGAAATGAATGAAAAAAGACTAGGTTTAGTTTATGACTTAGGAAAAACACGAAGATAACATCCCGAATAGAGACTCAAGGAAAATCTATGGGTAACGTTAGATGTGATAGAAAAAACTGTGTTTTAATTTTGACATGACCTATTGTGATAGGTAATGTAATATTTTGTAAGGCTTGTTAGATGATGTCTTTAAGAGAAGGAAAATTCTAAAATAGTTCCAAAAGAGATGTTTTAGAGGGAAGGGAAGATTAATAGCATTAGAGGGAAGGGAAGTTGGGATTGATATGTTTTTATTATTTCATTGAGTGTCATGGGTATGAATAATTATATAATTTAATGTATGTTACAAGAGGAGAATTGTTTATTCAAGTGTGAGAAGATCAAGTAAAACCAAGTATACTATGAGTTTTGGCACAAGAGTGGTTTGGACAATAATTTTAGGAGGATAATGTGGTATAATTATGGGTTGTATGGGAGAGATATAAAGATTATGTATATTGGATTAGAGGGGTCTATAATTTTTCCATGGGGTCCTTTAAGCACACACGTATTGGCATATGTTTGGTTACAAGAATCTAGAGAAGGGGAGAGTAAATGATGGGAATTACATTATGAATTGAGGTTCATGTTTTGGATATATGTGTAGGTTTATTGATAAATGTAATTTTAGTATCTGATAAAAGGAATTAAACAAATTTCAATGAAACTAATTATGTTACCATATAAAGGATGGGGAATATAAGACATCATAATATGGTAATCATTTCATTCATGGAAGCCATATGTACTTTATAATAGATCCTTTTTTAGAAAATATAGAGAATATCATAGAATTGAAAAATGAAAGAGACACATTTTAGTTAAGAAAACATTACCAGTGAAAACCCTTCAAATGAGTAAAAAAATTCAAGAAGAGTATGCTACTTGCATCTAATCAATATGCTACAAATTATTCTCCATTTTTATCCTTTAAAAATTATTTAAATTAAGAGTTACAAAAAGAAGATTCCAATATTGTTTGGAAGAACTTATTCTCTAAATTAATGTGTGTTAGATGCACAAGACAACTAAGAGGAGGGGGGGTGTGAATTAGTTGTATACTTTTAAAACATCAAAAACCCTTATTAACATTCAGATCTACACTAGTTCTTAAATCCTTAACATGCATTAACAAAATGTAAACATGTAAAAGAGTAATGTAAACACATCACACACATAAGAACATTAGATTTATGTGGAAAACCCAAGAAGGGAAAAGCCATGGTGAGGATTAGCTCACTAATATATGAATTTCAATATTGAATACAATAAGGCTCACTGTCGATGGCTCATTGCCAAATGACCCACTATCCATAAGAAACAAGAAAGAAGAATGGGTGGCTCACTACCAATATGAACTACTAACAATGCATGTCTCATATGCTAAAGGTATAGTTCCAATGAAGCACAAACAACTTATCAAACAAACTGAAATGAAGATACTTTCTACTCATTGCATTAGGAAGTCATAAGAATTAAAACTCACTCTCAGATCAACACACTTGACCACTCCATACAACAATTCTCCTTGCATTTATACCCCCTACGACCTAAAACAATCTCAATTAGGTCATACTTAATGAAACATATACACCTCAACTGTGTAACACCAAATGGGTTGGCACCAAAAATTTCCACAATATAAAGAAGTGAATCAAAACCACATTACTACTTAAATAGGACCCAAATCTACATAAAAATGCTTCTAAAAACTTTCTCAAACAACAATTATCCTTCACAACTAGTGCTAGCATTCCAAGTCATCCAATCCCACACTAACACTAACAAGTGACTCCAAACACACTTCTCAAGGTCTAGAAAAATATCAAGGACATCACAAAAACACTCCATGCTATTCATACAACATCTCATAATAATTCAACACCATCATAATATACTGCAAAACTACTGCAACCACCTGAAACACAAGAACACCTTAATTTTGTGTAACCAGACATATTGGCACAAACATCCAACACACCATACTACCTTGCAAAACAACTAAACACCTAAAAATTCAAGGGAAGGTGGATAGAACCATTATAAGCACGTTGCTAGATCCATAACACTAGAAACTTCACTGTGGAGAAATGTGGAGCAATCTCATTTCTCCCAAACACCATGTTTTGCTAGATAGACATACTATCAAACATCTCTTCCACTGTAGAACAATCTAGAACCTGAAACTCTGGATATAACACCTCTAAACAACTTTGGTCATCACGTCCAAATTGCATGAGCATATCTTCAACCATGAAGAAATGTGGAGCAAAACATTGAACACCACTCTATCACACTAAACTTTCTTTTATTCAAATTTTCTCAAAAGCACTTGGAAACCAAGTGAGCCACCTTCATCAGCAACATTACTAACACCTCTACAACATCTGCAACACTTTCAAACGACAACAATTTCCCCAAACACTATAAGTCAGGGAAGTAACCTCAACAATTGTATTGAAGTAGGATATCAATAACAACACCAACAACATTGTGTTGAAATTAATACCAACAACTCCAGACTTCCATGACTCTAATGCTAAGGGATGGACATTATCAACACCAACAACATTCCAATACTCTCTTCATACAAGGGGTTGACATCAATGACAACACCCAAGCAACTCACAAACAACTCCATCATCTCCAAACTTCCAACAATCTCCCCCTTTGTCATTGATGGCAACACCTGCTTTTGAAAAACCATCAATAATAAAAGCAACCAACAACAATACTACAATATAAAGGGCAACACTTGCATATACCACTCGTTCTTTTGCACTATCTTCTTGCATACTCCCCCTTAGGAGTACACAATATGCTCTAACCGACTGCACCAACCAACAATCACTACTACCTACTCCCCTTGGGAGGTAGCCTTGAACATTAGTCCAGGACCAAAAGATATATCTTGAAGTGCTTCTTAGATAGATGTGCATACTTATGCATCTAGTTAAAAGGAGGGGCAATAATCCCTAACTTCTCTCAAAGATACTCAAAATTATCTTTTGGAAGAGACTTTGTGAAAATATCAACAAGCCGATCCTTAGTAGGCACACTTCAATTTCACCTCATTCTCTACAAATTTCTCCCTCCAAAAGTGATACTGGATTGAGATATGTTTTTTTCTTGAATGTATAACTAGATTCTTTGAAATATTGATTACACTTGTATTGTCACACATGATAGGAATAGGTTCATCATATGAAACTCTGATATCTTTCAATGTTTGCTTCATCCCCAACACCTATGTACAACATGATGTTGCTGCAATATATTTTGCTTCTGTAGTAGATAATGACACTAAATCTTGCTTTTTACTTAGCCATGAAACCAATTTGCTTCCAAGAAAGAAAGCACCAACACTTGTACTTTTCTTGTCATATGCACATCCAGCCTAATCTTCATTAGTATATGCACTCAAGGAGAATTCAATATCCTTAGGATACCCCGAACCATAATCTGGAATGCCCATCAACTATCTAAATATCCTCTTCCTTGCTGCAACATGAGATTTTTGGGATCTTCTTGAAATCTAGCCACATTACAAACTGAATGTATGATATCCGGTCTAGTAGTAGTAAAATATAATAGTCCACCAATCATTGATCTATACTTTCTTTGAACTATCTTAGGAGATTCAAGATTCTTCCCCAACTTACAACCATTAACCATAGGAGTACGTGTCATCTATTCCAAACTTCTTCAACAATTCCTTAACATACTTAGACTGTGATATGAATATACCTTTCTTTGATTGACTGATATGCAAACCAAGGAAGAAATTCATCTCCCCACACATTGACATCTAAATCTTTCTCTAAATTTCCTTTGTAAACTTCTTGCAAATATCTTCATTTCCTTCAAAGATTATGTCATCAACATAGACTACCACAATCAAGATTTGTTCTCCTTCAACTTTCAAATACAAATTGCTATTTGTAGTACCTTATTTTGAATCCTTGCTACAAAAATTACTTATCTAACCTTGCATACCAAGCTCTGGGAACTTGTTTAAGTCCATATAATGCTTTCTTCAATTTTAGATCATATTTGCATCTTCTAACAATTGAAAACCTTCTAGTTGTTCAATGCATAGCTCTTCTTCCAACTAACCCTTCAACAATGAATATTTCACATCCATCTGATATACCTTGAAATATTTATGTGCCGCAAAAGCTAAAAACATCATGATAGATTCCATTCAAGCAACTGAAGAAAAAAGTTTCTTCAAAGTCTATACCTTCAACCTATAAGTAACCCTTACACACAAGTCTAGCCTTGTTCCTGACAACTTTTCCATCTTCATTTAGCTTGTTTGGAATACCCACTTAGTACCAATCACATTCTTATTTTCTGGTCTTGGGACCAACTCCCAAGTCAAATTCTTCTCTATCTACATTCCAACTCTTCTTTCATTGTTTTAATCCATGTTTCATCTTTGCATGCCTCAACCACTGTTTTTGGTTCCACCTCATAAAGTAAAACAAAAATTTAGTTGTTCCTCTGTCATAACAAATTTTCTTCTTGTTAGAAGACTTTTTCTCTTATCTCCAATGATTTGAACTTCTAAATTATTCTTCTACACATACTTAGGAGTCTTAGGATTCTTTTCTGGAGCTTCTTCCTCTTCAACTATCAACTTTTTTCCTTTGTCTTTAGCCTTTTCTTCTTCACTGCAAGGGGATTCATCAGATTCATATACCTCTATCAGTATTGAAATTTGATGTGGTTCTTCATCCAATTTCACACTTGCACTCTCAATAATCTTCTTCAATCTCTTTTGATATAACACTTGCTTCCAAAACCTCTAAAATAATTCATAGTAGGGGGTTAACCATACCATAACTCATAGGGAGTCTTTGAATTGTTTTCTCATGCTTGACCTATGTTAATAATTTGGACTAAAGTATGAATTTCTTCTCTCCAATAGACATCTGGAAGATTAGCTTCCTTCATCATTGTCCTAGCCACTTCATGAATTGCTATCCATTCACCAATATGATCCTATATGATACATCCAATTGCAAATGGCCTAAGGTTACCTTGGATGGCCCCGTCAAAATTTACCTTTAACCATGCTTCATTTGGAGGATATGATTTCAAATCCTTTCTAGGATTCCTGCTAAAATCATCCTTACAAGGCCCCCCATAAACAGGGTGGATTTTCAGTGCAGGCCATCTCCTTCTGGTTTTCTCATCCCATAACATAAAAATGACTTGTTTATACTTTTCCCTTTTGTAACTTCCACAATGGTTGAATCAATTTTACTGATGATGCCATCAATTGATCTCTCTATCTTGAAAATTTCATCTATTTGCACTCTTTCCATTTTCCCAAATGATAATTGATGACACAACCTTCTACAAGCTTAAAAATAATACCCTCCTCTTCACCACTGGCTACCCCATAAACATTTCCACCAAGCTTTTTGGGCTTAGAGTAGACCAACTAAGTTTCTCCATACTCCACTTCCAATAACGCTCAGCTACAACACAATGCAACAATAGATTGTTGGTTGATTCCTCCTCCTCACGACACATCTCACACCTATGAGGACCATTTATCCCTAACTTTAACAATATATCTCTTGTAAAGATCTTATTCTTACAAGCAAGTCACATAGAGACTCCTACCTTCTGGAGAAATTATTTCCCCCACCATAATTCTAGTAGTCAACCTTCCTTCCAAACATCATTTTCTTCAGATAAGTATGTGATTCACACATTATACCAACCATTTTTTGTTGCACACCATCTCAAGCTATTAGCTCCTTCGCCGATATGTATATTTCATGCCTTCAAGATCCCTTTTAGCCTCTCCTTCTGGTCCACCAGTATATTCAATATATCAAAGTTCTTCCACTTAAAAACCCTGCCGCCTTCCTCTATTATTATTTCGACATAGTCCCTCACTTTAACCCCCCAAGACTGACATAACACTCTCTTTGCCTCATCCAAAGCTTCAATTTCCCCGAGTGAATGAAAGTTGAATCCTCCCAAAACCTTTCCATATCCCTATTCTAGATATCCCATGTTAAATGATTTGCCACCATGCTTCTACATCTATGTAGTTCCATATCACTAACCCCTTTGGGGGATTCCGGATGGTGAATTCTTTCCCATTCCCTAGAATCCAAATATTTATTTTGTAGGACTTTTACCCACTTTTAGTAAACATTTTTGTACATACTCCAAACCAATTTCACTCCCAAAGCACGATTCATAATTGGCCATTGCCTTATTCTTGCACCCCCTACGTCTTGGATTACATATTTTTCCCCAAGCTAACAATGGGATGCTATTCTGATCAATACTTCCATTGCAAAAAAATCTCCTCATCCATTTGTCATTTTGATCAAAAAAGTTATGAGGAAGTTTCATACACAACATCACAGAGATTGGGATTGCTGAGATTATCGATCTCAACATCATTATTCTATCAACTTCCAAAATGCATCTCCATCTCCAAGTTTCCAACAGTTTATCCTATAATTTCATTTATTTACCCTTATGAATAGTGGCATCCCCAAATACTTTCTTGGAATATTTGCAATCTTTATGTCAATGATCCTCACTAACTCTTGTTAGTTCCTAATGTTCGTGTTAAAGAAGAATACTTCAAACTTTTCTTGATTTACCTTCTAACCTAAGGCCAAGCAATATCTATCTAATAAATTTTTCATAGATATTGCTTCTCTCCTACTCAAAACCCAAAAAACATCATATCATCTACAAATTGGGTATGGGTAAGGGGTTCCACATTGGGGGCTACCTTAATACCTCGTCATCTCCCTCATAACCTTTTTGTTGTGATATGCCTTCCCAAAGCTTCATTCATGATGATAAAAAGGAAGGGAGAAATTGGATCACCCTGCCTTAACCCACGTGAAAAAGATAAGAAAATGAATGGGGAGCCATTAACTAGGAATGGAAATCTTTGAGTGTTGATGCAAATCATCACCCAATCCATCTAGTCTTTGTAGAAGCCAAATTTCCACATTACTTCATACAAGAATTCTCTGTCTACTTGATCATAAGCCTTTCTTATATCCAATTTAAGTATCATCCTATCTACTTTCACCTTTTGCACTGTGTGAATGGCTTCATGAGCCAACATAATCCCTTCCAAAATGTCCCTACCTCGAGTGAATAACTCTGCTCTTCAAATATTATAATGGGAAGTAGCCTTTTAAGCCTATTTACCATCACCTTCGAGATTATTTTATAAGTTGTAATGTAGAGATAAATTGGTCTATAGTCCTCTAGCACTACTAATTTCACTTTATTTGGAATAAGAACTATAAAGGTATTATTCAACTCTCTTAGTATCACATGCTTCTTCCTAGATTCTTCCACCATTCTCACCAAGTCACCTTTCACCATTTCCAAGCAGACTTGAAAAAGTCTTGCTAAGAAACCATCCGGACACAAGGCCTTATCTACCCCTTGCTAAAAGACTACCCTTTTGACTTCTTCAATTACCCATTGCATTAGTTCTGCATTTTTTCTTTCATTTACTAATGAGGGGATATTATTGATGATAATATTCCTCTCCTGACCCATTGCTTGATCTTTCTTTGTTAATAATTGCTTGAAGTACTCGAATGCCAGTGAGCCCGTCTCATTTTGATCTTGGACAATCCTACCATCCATCCCTTTTAGTTCAGGGATTCGGTTGAAGCTCCTCTTTACTTTTGTGGAAATATGATTGTTTTTGGTATTCCTATCTCCTCCTTTTAGCCAACACTCCCTCAAATTTTTCCTCTAGAATATTTCCTCCCTAGCAAAAAAAAATCATACTAAGCCCACAATTCTTTCTCCTCTAGATAAGATTTAGCCACCATTCCTTTCTCTATTACTACCTCATTCAAGGCTTCTAAATCTTGTTTGAGTTTAAATATATCTTCAAATATATTTTTAAAGTGATCCTTGTTCCAAGCTTTTAGTTGTGATTTCAGAAAGCACTTCTTGTGAAACTAGAACTACCTTGTCCCACCAATTTTTTATGGAGTTTTACTCCACCAATCAACTATTCTAACATTCAAATCCCATCTCTCAGCCACATATTTTCAAACTTCAAAGTGTTTCACTCTAGAGCATTATCCACCATGAAATTTAACACCACTAGAAAGTGATTTGATCCTAAAAGAAGCAAAATACTTGCCTCATACATCACCATAGCATCCTCTCATTCCCTGTTGAATTTCATGATTGAACTCCACATCACCCAAAAATCACCTACAAGCAATTATCCTATCGCAAAAGAAAGATCAAAGCAACTAATTTTCTATTCAACCAAGAGAGAAAAGATTGATCCAAAAAAGCATTGATATGTGCAACGTATTAATATGAATGGTACTAAATTACAATGAATGTGTATGCTTATGAAATAAAATAAAATAAAACAATATATGAGGATTGAATTAGATTGTGACAACTGTCGTAATCTCATGCAATGAGACAACTAGACCTATAATTAGCCCAATCTAATAATAAAAAAATACTCCTAAATTTAGCTTAAGTGAATAAAGTCATAAAGGACTTAATAATTAATTAATTATCAAGTGATTATCCTAATTACTCCAACACCCCCTGCTTAAGATAAACTTAGGGAGAAGCTATAAAACCTTGATGTAGAAGGCAATTATGGGTGCATGGATGGGTCACAGTTACAAGTCCTAATGAGGTACCCATGTACAAATAAATGAAACTCTCATAACTAGAGAAAAGGAGAAAACCACATGAGAAAAAATCATCTCCAAAAGTGAGAAAAAGAAATGAATACACTAGTGAAAGAAAAATAGAATGAGGAATTAATGTGACCCCCAAGGATTGTTTCTATCACAAAAGTACAATAGATGTCCCCCTGATAGGAGAGAGAAAAAGAGGATATGAATTCCCCAACAAAGAAAGAGCTCCCATGCCAATGATGAACACTTGAAGATAAAATATGATTCATTGCCTGCAAACAACATTTATCCCTTTAGGAAGAAACATATGCACTGGTGATTGGAGAAGCCAATCCAAAAGAATGAGTGAATCAGGAATCCAAATCCAAATGATGTGTGCCTCTAAAAAGTTCTCATGTGTCCACATGTCAGAAATCGATGTTAATCCAAGATCCTGTGAAGACTGATATAGAACAAGCTGCAAATGAGATGAAGATGGTGATGATAAGCGTGACGTGGATTTCAAAAAGAGGAGGTGAATATCCTCAAAGTAATCCTCTAGATCTATAATATAGGAATCCACAAACAAGGATGATATGTCTGCAAGATATGAATCCAAAGTAGTTGTGTCTGGAAGATGTATAATGTCTTACTACACTAAAGCAATAAGGGACAAAGTTGTGGTGATGTCAAACTGATCAGGAAGAATAGAAGACAGTGCATTCTTGATCTGAAGAGTGGGGACATGAAGACAAGTCTTTGAACTATCAGAACATGCAAGACATGTGAGACACTTAATATCCTCTAAAGTATCATCATCAAAGGGTATGGAATCTTCATCTACAAGAGGGATGGGACAATTTGCAACAAGATCCTCCAGCTATGGAGAGATATGAGGGTCTCCATGGATCTCCCAAAGTCATTCCCAAAGTGTGTGGAGACATTTAATTTTTGATACAACACACATAGTGTCAAGATCAACACTAGAACATATAACCCCTATAGTATGATCTTTGATGATACCCCATGCTAATAAACTCCCTAGTGTGTCTAGTGTAGGTATGAGTCCATATAGATAAGGAAAAATATCAAGCCACCTGAGATGTGTTAGGATGCCATTTTCCTAAGAATAATAGTTATCCCTGTCTAAGTTGATCATACAAGGATGAACAAAAAACCCCATGATACTGAAATGAAAAAATAAAAGACTAATAACCTAAGTACTGATAAATTAGATCAAATGATGTCATCCTACACAAACATATCATTTCCAGGTGCCTAGATGTTCAAGTAATTAAGTAGAATGCTAAAACACAAAATACTGAATAAAATGTACCTAGGGAAGATTCTAGAAAAGCAGATGGGTTGACTTGAATAATATAGGGAAAAAGTTGTGAGCTCGAAAATGCAAAATGAAGATATGAATTTGACTAAGAATAATAGAAACTAGTAGAAAAACTTGATAATGAGACCTACACCATTGGAAATTACTCAGAACTAGCGGTCTGATGATATCTTGTTTGCTCGATTTCGACACCGTATGCCCAAGTTATGCCAAAAAGAAAAAAATCACTCATTTAAGACAAATGGAGGCTAGGAGGGGGCTAAGAGACTTGTTTATACAATAGCTAATGTCAACTGATGGAATGATGACATCAGTAATTGGTGTCAGTGAAATATGCTCTAGACTAACGAAATATTCTCTTTGTCAAGAAAAAATTGACCACCTGAAAATGAAGATACATCGAAATATTCATTAAGATGCTTGGAATATTATTTGAAGTTTCCATTGTAAATAAACTTGAACAACTCAGAATATGTAGATGGAATCTTTTAAGATTATGTCCCTAGGTGTTATCACCAATTTTGTTACGGTAGCTTCCTGATTTTTAACAGTCATTGAGTTTTATAATGGTCCATCAATGCTTAAAAAAACCATCAACAATGAAACAAAGGATGTTGTCAGTTTGGAAAGGCTGACAACAATGGGGCCTACCTTGTCTAGCGAGTCGTGCAAGCTACCAATAGGGTACAGTACCCTAATTATTTTTAAAAGCCTCTTTTAATTTTTAATGATTTTTTTTTAAATTCATTTTTTCTAAATTTGATTTTTTTGATTTAAAAAACAAATCTTTGCAATTTTTTTTATTTTTTGGAAAAAATTAAATAAACTAGAGAAATTATTTTCAAACCTTCATACTTGTTGATTGTATGCATAGAAATCAAGGCAACAAGGTTGATCCATATGGTTTTATGTATGAAGGTCCTTGTCGTTATTTTTTTTTCTTTTTTTCAATTGCACCAAAATTGATAGAACAAAAGGCGATCCTTAGGTTTTCGGTTGTTTTGAATGCAATGGTGATGCTCATTTTTCCCTAGGATGAGCCAATTTTTCCCTTAAGGTTAGATCTTTCAGTATTTGAATAGGAAGCTATAGATTTGGAACTTTGATACCATGTTGAATTTGATTATTAAACTCCATAGTACTCATAAATCACTTGCAAGCAATTATCCTATCACAAAAGAAAGATCAAAGAAACTGATTTGCTATACAACCAAGAGAGAAAAGATTGATACAAAAAAACACTGATATGTGCAATGTATTAACCTAAATTTGGTACTTAATTACAATGAATGTGCAACATGCTTATAAAAAAAATAAAAGCAAACCCTAGATGATGATTGCATTAGATTGTGACAAGTGTCTTAGTCTCATGCAATGAGACAACTAGACCTATAATTAGCCCAATCTAATAATAAAAGAACTCTCCTATGTTTAGCTTAAGTGAATAAAGTAATAAGGGACTTAATAATTAATTAATGATTAATTAATTATCAAGTGATTATTCTAATTACTCTAACATTCCCCAAAAAGAAAAAACTTGTCCAATTTTTTAGCAATGCTAGTGTAACCTAGTCTTTGATCAGTCCAAGTAAACATCCCATTCTTTGGATCAATTTATCATGGATGGCACAAATTTATGAACTATTGGAAATCTTTCTAAGTGGCACTAATTTTTCTCAATCCACCACATTTTTGCATCTCTTCATAGCATTCAAGTTTCCTCCCAAAATAGTTTTCTCCCATCCAAGTTTTCCACAAATGAGACCATACCTCTTAACCAGTTTCCAATTTAGAGTACCCAAGATCTCCTCAACTTTATCCTTATATGGATTCCATAGCATGCCCAAACCACCAACAACACCAATTGCTTCCACAAAAACACCATTCCATTGCCTCCATTTTGAAAGTGTTACCTGAATTCCTGCTTGATCTAATTTTGTCTCCTAAAGAAATACCACTTTTGTCTTAGCTTGTCCAAGCTATTCCTTGATGAAACACACTTTTCAGGGGCATTCAGTCCCTTAACATTCCAGGTTAAGAGCCTCATGGCGATTGGGGAAGGGATATACCCTTCCTTGATCTTAGCTTCATTTTCTCCTTGGAATTTCCTGCTATCTCTAACATAAATCTATTTGATTTTCTTCCCTCCCCACTATTTTCACCCAAATTAACTCCATTCCCTAATGTAATACTCTTAATTATCTATTTTCCAAAATATCCACCACACCACCTTCTTCATTCAAATCTTCCCGTTTTGCCAAAAACTTAGATGAGTCCCAATTTTCTTTCAGAGGAATATTTTCCTTATTTTATTTTTCCCTACTACAACATAACCTCTACTCCTCCTCCAACTGTACAAGGGATTCCTTCAAAGGGTCCTCCCACATTTTTGGCATTAGAGTTTTAACCATTGGCCCAAGTGTTACCACACCAACCATTTGTTAAGGGTTACCTACCTCACAAGGTGTTGTCCTCTCATCCAACCACTTATGGGCGAAGGAAGATGAGTTATGACAACCAACCTCCCCACAATACTTTTGGGAAACATGCCCAACATGCTCCCAATCCATAGGTTCCTCCACTACTGGTAGATTATCACTAATTCACATTGCTTCCACCCCAACTTTCGATGACTCACCTTGGAGAATCTACCTCTCTGATTCAACTTGAGCACTAACTTTGTATGATTGATGAAGATTTGAGTTTTGACACTCTTCTAAAGAATTCCCTAATTTTTTTTCAAATGTTGCATCTCTCTACCACTTCCTCTATTTCCACCTTCTAATGCCACACTCCCGCATCAAATAGAAACTCTAGTTCCTCATGAAGAAGAATATTGGTGTTCACCTTTAGACAATTCCTGCCATACATACAATATTCTCTTCTTGCAATTGAATCATGGCTCTTCACGTGACCTAGACTATTTCCAATTTCAATTAGGGTTTCCTCTACCCAATACTTCACTAGTAGGTTATACAACCTTATCCATAATGGGATATTTGTGATATCTTCTTTCCATGGATTAAAGTTTCATTCCCAATCCTATAAATATAAACCTAGCTTCCCCATCATCATAAGGCCCTTGATTGAGAATTTGTCTCTTTTCCCTTCCCGAAGAACACTCCACTAGGACGAAGCCATTAGGAATGGATTTTAAATTGATATCCTCACCCTAAGATTTCACACACCAATGCTTGACTTTTGTAATGGCTAGCCACACTCCTGACCATTCCATAAAAAATCCCTATCTTTCAAGTTGACAATCTTCCTACCAATAGCAACATTTCCTAATGAAACCACACTACATTTTTTTGCTACTCTAGGGTTATAAGGAATGGTATTTGCACCTAAAGCCAACCAATCCTTGGATAGGTCTCTTTGTTGTTCCTGTCATCTCTCCACACTTGCATTTTGACCTTTTTGTCCTTCCTCCTATCTAGAGAAAGGGCCTTTGGCAGCTAACTAGAACCTCTAAAGCCTTGAGCTTTGGAAACCCTTCTCTCCACCTCTTTCAAACAATCCACTTGTCTCCACCATTATTTGTTCATAGGGGGTTTCCAAACCTTCCCCTTTCTACCAAATCGATTGATGCTTCGACCACTAGTTTCAAACTAGGTTGTTGGTTTCCTTTCCCATCTACAATTCCACCACTACTCCAACTATTGCTTATACAATTGCTTCCACTGATTTTGTTCATGCGTTGCTTTCCTTTCCAACATAGGCCTTTCAATTTTCTACATCCTCTGCCCAAGACTCGAACTTGTGCTTTTTTCGGTCCATTGCCCATATTATTTTTTATGACAACTTAACTTAAGATCGTATAAAAGATTCTTTTTGGGGACTCCTAAGAAAAAAAATTCTGGATTAAAAGCTTCCCTGAAGGTCATAGCTAGCCTGATATAATGAAATTCCAACACTTGGCATTGATTACAATCGATGTGGGGACCACCCGACGAGCTTGTCTTCAAACAAATTAAAGGCCTTTTAAAAGCACACACATCAAATAAACAACTTAAGTTACTAGGAAAAGGTGAAGGGGCCACTAATCGAGAAAACCTAAAAAAGGTAACAACATTTTATAAGATTCTAGGGATTTTCAACTAAGGCATAGGAAACAAATGAATTACAAAAGGAAAAAACTCTAAAATTTGCAAAAGCTCCGCTAGGATCTTTTCCTAACATCAAACCCTTAACTCCAATTTAACAAGTTGTAACAATGTTTCAAAGTACAATAAACCATATAATATATGACTTATTTTTTGCTAAAATAACAAAGTGATGAAAGTTAACAATGCACTATGTTGATGTGGATTGTTCTTTGAATTAGGATTTTTTCTTTGATATAACACTCTAATATGTAAATTAACACATTTTTTGTTCAAATTGAAAAGTAAAATATAATCAAAAGGGAGTTAACTTTACCCATATTTAAAATTTGAATTTAGAAAATAAAACTTTATTTGTACATTGTTGATTTAATTAAATATATGAATAAATAACTTTTTTGATTATGGTTAAAGTGACTTGGCAATAACTTAACTTAAGATCATATAAAAGATTCTTTTTCGGGACTCACAAGAAGAAACCTTGGAGAAAACTCCATGGCGTTGCAAGCTAAACAAACTTAACCTTTGAGAAAACTCCATGGTGAAGTGCAGTTGAGTTGGAGTAGTTTTGAGATGGGTGACTTATCGGGAAGGCCCAATGCTTCACCTCTGTGAGCATCACCTACATGCAATGAGTGCTAGGTGGACCATTCATTATCATGAAAAATAGCTTTTCATGAATCACTACTCATGAAGCATGGATCAATGAATTTGACTTGAAAAACTACATGATTGATTGCTTATTAAAATATCATAATAAATAAAATTATATCAAAACAGATCCCTGAAAGTACGTGATGACTATATTATATATAATGTGTAAGTGTACAATTTTCACGATTGGATCAAAAGATTTTTAGGTAGTGATAGCATCCGATCAAAGGATTTTTGTTGAAACATTTTAAACATCTTGCTTGAGATGTGTGTTGATATACCCTAATCCTAGAGGAAGAAACCATCAATGATATTCCCTTAAAGACCTCTATGTACCACGAGTTAAAGAGAGCCATATCTCATTCTCTGGTGCTCTTATTTTTGATTGAATAAAATGATGGCATTGTTCTATAAATACATTGATTGTTCTGTGAGATGTTTGTCATGCCTCCCTCAAACAATCTCATTGCATCCTCCATCATTTACACTTAGACCATTCTTACTACTTTCTTCTTCATCATCATCTCCTTCTTCACCCTCACTCAATGGTATATCATATTTTTTAACAAAAGAATGTGAGTTTTTGTTTTTCTTAGATAACACAACTCATGGGAAGAAAACCATCCCTATTGAGGAACGAATCCGATCACATCACTAGAGAAATCATTCATAACCTAAAGGCCAGGATGGAATTCCTGAAACAAATGGGCTTGGCTCCTCAGGACATGAATCGTATTATATCTCACAACCCCAGTGTGCTTACTGCTAGCTTAGAAAACTATCTCGCTCCCAAAATTCTCCATCTCAGAAACCTATTTGGCTCAAATGCTTATTTGTGCGAGGCACTCAAAATATAGCTTGACCTTTTGATGGCCGATTTTGAGAGCCAGGTAAAATGTAAAGTGGAATATGTGAAGAATAACATAGGCATTTTGGATGGTTCCATTGCATTTTTGAGAGCCTTCAGAGTAGTTTTTGGGTTTAGTTTTGAAATCCTAGAAAAGAAGACTAAACATATGGCGAGCCTTGGTCTGGTAGAGGATGAGATTCATCTAATTCTTAAGAGGAGCCCTACAATTTTTCATAAGTCAACGAAGAAAATAAAGGAAACTGTAGATTTCTTGATACACATTGCACGTATAAAGCTCAAGATTGTTGTTTTCAATCCTATGATTTTGAGTTTAAGCCTAGAGAAAAGGCTCAAAATGCACTATGAAGTCTTCAAGTATCTGAGGACCAATCCACAATCTGAGGGTCTTCCTCATCTACTTAAATTTTTTAAGCTAAGCATAAAAGAATTCATTAAACATTTTGGCCAATGGAGTACCAAGTTAAGTCTACCGATCATAAAATCTCTTAAAGCAATCATTTTGGAGCAGTGATTGAAATTTCAAAATATAAATTACCATAGATTCATCAAGGGTTGGATTGGTGTGAAAGGGCTTGGAACTCGCCTAG
>VDFB02029480.1:0-12778 GCA_007258455.2 Sequoia sempervirens | reverse complement strand
GATAATAATGAATGAGTTTTGTTGCCGATGATTATACTGTGAGCATTGTGATACTCTTGTACATGATATTCCTGAGAATGAATAAAGGTTTTGGCATTTTACTATGATATCTTCCAGTTTACTGTTTTATCCTATGTTCTGCATATTACACGTTTGCCAGTAAGTAGAATCCTATTCCGTAGGCAAACATTTGGCGCCGTTGCCTGAACGGACTAGGGCATCATCCACAATGGCAGCGTAATGGGTCAGCCAGCGGAAGAACCTATAAATGCTAATGAGGAACGAGAAGACTCATTGACAGAAGATTTGGTAAATTTGTGGAAAATCTCGCTCCGTGACCACGTACGCAGGGAATCCCACATTCGGGAGATCCCTGAGGAAGTCATCTGGGATCGGCTGGAAGTGAACGACGAGGTGAACCACCTCCTGAACCGCATGCCCTGGTTGCTGGCCCACCATTTCATTATTCTGCAAGACTTGCGAGAGGAAGAAGCCCGTGAGCGCCGAAGGCAGCAAATCGTGCAACGTTGTGAAGACCGAAACAAATGGGAAGAGGAAGAACGGGATACTAGTCGGCGCCGCACTTCCGGCAACCAGCAATGATCGCTTGAACAACTAAATGCCCGTACGGCCGAACAAAGACAAGAATAGAGTACCTGACGGGCACGGGACTTCGGAAGAACAAGTTCGGTGATCACTAAGGCTACAAGAGCAGGAAAGTCGGCGAAGACGACTAAGGCAAGTTGGTAAGGAACTAGACGAGGACTTAATTGAAATTAATCAGAGCATAAAAAGAACATATGAAAATTTTCAAAAAATAGACACATCTATTGAACGAGTACACTACAGTTTGATAGAAGGAAGGGACGAAGACCCCTTCAGCAGCACCCCTTACGCAGGAAAATATAATCTCTATGACAATGAAGATGAATTGAACAGTAGCATCAGACGATTTCGAGAGTTGTCACTCTCGGACGACGAAGACGAGTTAAGGAGGGGAAGGCTGCATTTAAGACCCTGTAAAGAGAGCACGGTGGACTCGAGGAGACCCACGGTATTAAGCGGGATACCGACGGAGGACGCGGGCGCTGACTCAGACAAGTGGTCGAGTGTCGGTGGACGACGTGGACATAGCGCAGGAATCCACTAGTCTAATCGGGTCCAAAACACAAGGAGGTCAACCGGTAAAGATGGCTCACCAGGATCGGCAAAAGTTGCCGAAATTCATGGGGAATGGCTCTGAGGATCCCGTACGGCATTGCAAGACATGCGAGACTATCTGGATAGCCAACGGGCAGGATGACCCCGACCAGTGGCTGAAGGCATTTCCAGCAACACTCAGGGACAGTGCCATTGACTGGTACTCAGAACTGGATCAAGCGCAGAGAGCCACATGGAGGGTCCTGAAGCAAAACTTTGAAGCAGAGTTCAAACTTCTACGGGACGATAGTGAGATCGTCACATAAATATATCATACCAAACAAGGCAAGCACGAGAACGTACGGACCTACAACAGGAGGTTGAAAGACTTGATTGGGAAGCTGGAGGCACAGCCAGCCGATGGTTTAAAGAAAAGATGGTTCATTGAGGGACTGATTCCCTCACTTCGGCGAAAGATGAAAGTAGTACCGCCGTCCTCGTACATCGAAGCATACAATCGGGCGATGGATATTGAAAGTGAAAATAGGACTTCCTCGAAGGGAAAGAGGAGGGATGACGACGAGAGTGACGAGGACAGTGACGATGAATCGGCAACCGTACAAGCCCTTCAGCGGGATATGATGCGGATAATGAAAGATCTGAAGGCCGACAGGGAAGGATCCAAAGAGGCCAATGAATTATGGTGTACGGACTGTAAGTCGGAAGGTCACACAAAGGCAAGTTGCCCAAAAAAGTTATTCTGTGACATCTGCCAAGTTATGGGACACTCCGTCAAGGAGTGCCCATACAATTTGAAAACTAAAAGTTCGCAAGTATTCTTCACTCAGGGCGAACAATCAACTCCTCCAACCACGCCACCAAAGCCACAGAACAACAATGTATCCCCTGGAGGCTACCGCAACAATCGGCGAAATACGCCAAGAAGTAAAATTCAGTATGACAGCAAAGGACGACCGATGATTCAGTGCCGGAATTGTAACGAATGGGGTCACTTTGCGAGGGATTGCCAGAGTGGCCAAGGCAACGGGGGAAAACTGTGCAAGTGGTGTGGACCGGGTGACCATGAAGACACCGACTGTCCGAAGCAAAAAGGAAGTATCAATATGCTGGAGGTAGCCGATGAGGAGGTCTTGGCGATTACAAGAGCACAGTCAAAATGAGCAAATTATCCAGATCCTCGTACGGAGAAAGAAATATTTCGGGAGGCCAAGACAAAAGTAGCCGAGGCAATGGCGAATGAAGGCAAGAACTATAAAGCTACCAGTACGTTGCTACAGTCGGAGTCGGAGAAGAATATGTACGGCAGGTGCTTCACACAACCGTACCCATTAAGGTAACCGATCTCTTGCAAACGATGCCTTATCTCAAAATAGCATTGACAAATGCTATTGAGGATAACCTTCCGAAGAGTTCACCAGAACGTACGCCAGAAGTGGTAGCGGAGACTTCGGATCCAATGCTCCTAGTAGTAAGCATCAGGAGGAAACCAGCCGTCGTCGAGATGGAAATCTTGGGCATGAAACTATCTAATACTATCGTCGATGGTGGTTCAGGAGTAAACGTACTGCCAGAGGAGACTTGGAAGTGTCTGGGTAAACCGACCCTCTGGCCCCTGACATTTCACCTTGTGGGGGCAGATCAACACGACATCCGACCACTGGGTACACTGATGGAGCAGAAGGTCTCGATCGGCACGCAACTATTCTTGTTGAATTTTGTAGTCATCCCAATGGAGAAAAAGGCGTACGATGCACTCTTGGGACGGGGATGGCTAATTGCCGCCAAGGCAACCCACAACTGGAAGCGGAATACACTCTCAATAGAAAGTCGGGGGAGGAAATACACCATTGATCTGAAGAATCAGGCCGTCAGTGAGGACCTGGCATCTTCGGCATCAGAATCCGGAGGTGACTCAGATGATGATGAGAGAAAGACAATGGAACCAGATGAAGAAGGGGTATTGGAGATCGGCAGTTGCTCGGAAGATGAGACCAGTTCATTGAGCGGATTGTTTCACTGGCAGATGGAGGATTATGAAGTCTTCCACCCAGATTGCCACATGCTACAGATCAAGGAGGGGGAAGTAGAAAAGGATAATGGCTCGACCAGTGAGACATTTCCACCTGAGTACGGAGAATATAAAGAAGGTACGGCCGAATTGGATGTAACTCCAGCCCACAAGTTTGAGCAGGACAAAATCATGAAGTACGAGGAACCAACGTTGAAAAAAGTCAACCTCGGGGAATTAGCCAAACCGAAGGAGATTTTTGTCGGTGATGACTGGGACCCTGTCCTGAAAGCGGCAACGTTCAGAATCTTCATGGAATACAAAGACGCTTTCGCCTGGACGTACAAGGATTTGAAAGGCATACCACCGGAATTATGTGTGCACAGGATTCCTCTCATACCGGGAACCCAGCCCGTACGAAAGCGACCGTATAGAATGAACAAAAACTATGCCGCCAAAGTACAGGAGGAGATTGAGAAGATGCTAGAGGCCGGCATCATTTTCAAGGGGGAAGTCAGCGAGTGGGTATCGCCGATCGTCATATCATTAAAGAAAGAGAAGGAGCAAATTAGAATCTGTGTTGACTTCTGTAGCCTGAATGCAGTGACTATCAAGGATCCATTTCCCATTCCTTTCACCGACTCGATTCTGGAAGAAGTTGCCGGGCATGAAATGTACTCCTTTCTCGATGGCTTCTCGGGTTACAATCAGATCAGTATCGCCGAGGAAGACAAATTGAAGACTACATTCGTCGTCGAGGATGGGGTGTACGCATACAACCGCATGCCGTTTGGATTATGCAACGCACCAGCTACATTTCAGAGGATTATACTCCACATCTTTGATAAAATGTCGGTAGGTAATTTCAAAGCCTTCTTGGATGATTGGTCGATCTATAGTGACAAAGAAAAACATTTCAAAGCTTTAGGCGAGTGCATGGAACGGTGTAGAGCAGCCCGCCTTGCCTTGAATCCGAAGAAATGCAGATTTATGGTGCCACAGGGGAAGTTGCTCGGACACATCGTGTGCAAAGCTGGGTTGAAAACGGATCCCGACAAGGTACGAGTCATCGTACAGATGGAAGCCCCCAAGAATGTCACTGGAGTAAAATCTTTCCTCGGCCATGTGGGATACTACCGGAGGTTCATTAAAAATTTTGCCCAAGTATCGTACCCTCTCGACCTACTGACGAGGAAAGGTCAACCATTCGTGTGGGCCGAAGAACAGGAAAGGGCATTTCAGGAACTGAAGGATCGGCTGATCAGCTCACCCATATTGATGTACCCGGACTGGGACAAGGAATTCCATGTACATGTCGACGCTTCTAATTTTGCCATCGGAGCAACTCTAGCACAAGTGGGAGCGCATGGGTTAGATCACCCAGTATTCTTCGCCAGCCGGCTACTCTCAAAGGCAGAAAGGAATTATAGTACGACCGAGCGGGAGGCACTGGGAATGGTGTACGCCGTATAGAAGTTTAGGCATTACCTCCTCGCCACACCGTTCACTTTTTACGTGGACCACCAAGCTCTGATGTACCTGGTAAACAAACCGATTATCCAAGGACGGGTGAGTAGATGGTTACTGCTATTGCAAGAATTTACGTTCACCATCATCGTACGGCCAGGGAAAAGCCATGTTATTGCCGACCAACTATCTAGGATCCGGTCGGGTGAACCTGCAGAGGATGGGGTGAACGAAGACTTTACGGATGCACATTTATTTCAAATTGCAATATTGTTGTCATGGTACAAGAAGATCGGAGACTATTTGTCCACATCCACATTCCCAAGTGATATGCCACCAGCCGTGAGGAGGAAGATCGTACTGAAAAGCAAGACATTCCAACTGATCAATGGGCTACTCTACAAGATGGGACCCGACCAGATCCTCCGGAGGTGTGTCGTCGAGGAAGAAATACCCGGCGTACTAAAAGAGGCACATGAAGGACTGGCTGGCGGCCATATGGGACCTGATGCTACAGCAAGGAAGATCCTCTTGGCAGGACTATGGTGGCCGACGATGCACACTGACGCCAAAGAATGGGTGGTAGGCTGCGACACCTGCCAAAGGGTCGGAAAACCATTGAAGCGGGATTTCATGCCACTGCATCCCTCACAGCCTCAGGAGTTGTTCGAACGATGGGGTTTGAACTTCATCGGACCGCTGAAGGTGAGTCACTTGCATCGATGCCGATATATTGTGGTCGCTACAGAGTACCTGACGAAGTGGGCTGAAGCTCGAGCGTTGCCAGACAATACAACACAAAGTACGGCAAGATTCATCTATGAGCAGATAGTAACAAGGTACGGCATCCCCATGCGGATCACGAGTGATCGGGGAGGGCACTTTGTTAATCATGTTATCAGGTTGATGACGACAGAGTTTCGAATCTTTCACAACCTGTCCAGTCTGTACTACCCGAGAGCTAATGGCCAGGCAGAGTCGACAAATAAGGTGCTCGTGTCAGTGATTCACAAATCATGTGGTGTGGAAGAAGCTGACTGGGAAGAAAGGTTACCAGCCGTACTATGGGCATACCGTACGACGTACAAGGTAACAACTGGCCACACGCCTTTCCAGTTAATGTACGGTCAGGAGGCGGTGATGCCGATGGAATATATGGTACCAAGTCTGAGGATAGCCATGGAAAATCGGTTGGGTGATACCGAAAGTTTAAAGGAAAGACTATACCAATTGAGTAAGCTGGACGAGCGAAGAGTGATGGCACAATGGGCGACGGAGAACATGCAACGGCGACGAAAATATTGGCACGACAAGCATCTCCGGCGAATGAATTTCCGACCAGGACAGTTAGTTCTAAAGTATAACGGCCGTAACGAGATCAAGCCGGGGAAGTTTAAAGTTCGTTGGTTGGGACCATTCCGAGTACGGGAAATAGGTGACAATGGGTCTATAAAATTGGAAAATCTCGATGGGTCATTGATAGTGGAGGCAATCAACGGATCAAAGCTAAAGCCATACCAGGAGAGAAAGAGAAGAATACAATTGCCATAAACATGTTGGGATATGCAACAAAGGAAGATTGGCCTGTACAAAGTGAAGGGCCGAGAAAACAAGACTGGGGACTAGGAGGTCCTGGTTATGTCACAGACAATGTCTGGGCAGAATCAGGGCGAGATCAACTAAATGAAGAGAGGTTGGCAAAGAAGCGAGTAGAAGGAATTGCTGTGCCACAAATACACAAACATTTGACCAATAGAGTATTCAGAACCCCTGCATTGTGGCGTCGGATGGGGGGACATTGGCATTATGTAGCCCCTTATGAAGGAATAAGACGGGGATATATAGCCAAGGAATTGGACGCGGAAGCCCAAGCAGAAAAGGAGAACCAGGCAGAAGAACACGATGAACTGCAAAAAGATGACGAGGAAGAATGGACTGATGAACAATGGGATGCTTATTTCGAGAAGAAGGCCCCTTGTTTAAAGACGGTGTTGAGGACAGAAGATACGTTCGTGTCAACGGTGGATGGATATACCGACGATCTCCTGAAACAAATGCGTCGGGAAAGAAGAAAAATACCAAGGGTTAGGAAGATCGCAACTCAGGATGGACTCTGGAAAATAATTCCTAACCTGGCGGGACCGCCGACAGTACAAGGTGACGATGTTACGTGGTATCAACAGTATGGCGGAAGATACATCGACGGAAGTTTTCGAGGTATTGGTCCTGCCCCTTTACTGGATAAATGGTTTGATATAGAATATATAGGAACCTGTTGCGAGGAAGAATGTTATAAACGGCCACCACACACATGTAAATGGTATTACACGTCAGAATTAAAAGTCCCGACACACAGTGAAGTCAGAGGAATAAAGAGAAAAGAAGAGAGAAGGGAGGAGAGAGAAGATGAACAGAAGTGGAAAAAATTAAAAAGGAAAGAAGAGAGAAAAAGAGGAGAGAGAAAAAGAACGAAAGTTGGAAAAAATAAAAATAAATAGAAAAGAAGCTGGGAAAATAAAAGAAAATGACGAAGTTAGTAAAGAAGAGCAAGGTGTATGGGAAGAAAAAGAAAAAGACGAGAAAATTAAAAGAAACCAAGGAGAAGTCAGAAAAGAAGGCAAACGTAGGGAGAATAAATTAAATAATAAATTAAATAAGTCGACCATCAGGGGAAATATTAAATTAAGTAAAGTGAGGCAGATTAAAATATACGCCTGGAGAATTAAAAAATCCGTACGGCCAAAAGGGAAATGGAGCAAGGAAAGTAAAAGACGACAAATTAAAGGAAAGAAGATTAAAAAAGGTCAAAACCCGAAGAGGAAGCAAGGCGTACGGCCAAGAGTGAAGGCAAGTAAGGAAAGAGGTGAAATTAATATAAAACCTAAAACCGTACAGCCACTTGAACAAGCAACAGGAAGGAGACAAAAGGAAGGAAGGAAAAATTCGCACGAGTTAATCAGTTGCCGAACAGAGGAAGACGTACGGCTACAGAGAACAAAGGAAGACGTACGACTTCAGAAGACTGAGAAGGAAGCCGTACGGCATCCAGGATTTCACAGACAGCACAATCCGACAGAAGGAGAAATCGTACGGTGTCTGAAGGATTTCAAGGACGTACGAGGTTCCATTTACCAGACAGCACGCCAGAGGTTGAAGCCTGTGGAGGACGTACGACATTCACCACTCGTACGACACTCAGAACTGGGCATCGTACGGCATCCAAGAGACCTCCAAACCGTACGGTATTGTCACCTTTTCCAGTGTTCATTTTATTTGCCTGTGGAAAACGTACGGCCTTTGCAAATTGAGACGTTGTCAGTGGAAACCGTACGGCCCTTGGCTCTGAAAAAATTTAGCAAGTCTTGCATTGTACGGCTCTTCCAGAGTGAAATTGGTGCCAGAATTGAAACCGTACGGCATTTTAGCCTCAGAGAAATCCGTACTAAATTAACACTCCAGAGAAGTCCGTACGGCATCAATTGCCTCAGAGAGAACCGTACGGCATTAGTTCCACAGGAAAATCCGTACGGCACTAGTTGCCTCAGGAAAATCCGTACGGCATCAACATTACAGGGGGATCCGTACGGCATCAGCTGTATCAGGAAATTCCATACGGCATTGGCATTGTAGAGGAATCCGTACGGCATCAGCTGTTCAGGTTCAGACTATTTCCAAACCGTACGACCTCAGGGTTCCACAGCCGTACGGCCATTCATCCAAACCGTACGGCCTTGGCAGATCATTCGGCAGTTCGGCAGTCTCCCTCGGCAGTTCGGCAATTTTTGGCAGTTCGGCAGTCTCCCTCGGCAGGTCGGTAATTTTCGGCAACCGCGCTTCGCACTTCTACAAGCAATCGACAGCTCGGGTAGCTTTGGCACTTCTGGTAGTTCTCCCACCGCGCTGGCGCTTTTGGCACTTCGTGTTTTCACCCATTACCGCGCTTTTGGCAATTCGGGTAGTTCCCACCGGCAGCTGGCAGCTTTATGCTAGCCTCGGTGGTTATAAAGTCGGCTGGAATCGCCGAACTGATAGAAAAATGGACAAGGGCAAGAAGGCGATGCAGCACCAGCCAAAGGTAGCCTCGGTTGCGAAAAGAAAAAAGATGGATGCCGATAATGACACGATGACATGGGAGAACCTGACCGGCAACGAGTGCAAGCAATGGTGGGCGGTTACCCCATCCACCACTCGCCGGACATCACTGGTGGGACAAGGCCGCGTCGCCCTTTTTCGCCTGAGTTCGAGCCTTACCGGGCGATGGTGAGAATTACTTCCAGTACGCGCGACAAGTCCGCCATTGATTACGAGGCTGCTGCTTACGCCATTCTCGGCCTTAGGACTTTGAGCTGGTGTTCGGGCGCCCCAAAATTTTCGAATAGGGGCGACAAACCCAAGAAAATGATGCGTGAACACAAAGAACCGCCGGTTAAGGTGTGCCGGTTAATTTGTCACCAAGAACAACAGAACATATGGAATACCGCAATCGAGGCCTCCGGAAGAACCACCTAGCAACGGCAGAATGGAAATGTTTGCTTGACCTAATGAAATGCCGACTCACAGGGGCTAGCCGAGCGTCGGACATTGCCTTATGGCAGGTGGATTTCATGGTCGGACTTCGCGTTGGCCGAGTATACAACTGGGCGAGGCTACTCACAGAGCAGATAAGGGATTTTCTAGCACAGAGGCATAAGGCCTTCTATATGACTCAGCACGCCATAGCTCTCTTTTTGGATGCCGTGCACACATAGGTACCCGAGGGCAATTGGGGTCGGTTGCGGCCACTCACTCACCTGGACCCGGGATTGCCTACCGTATTCTACTAGTCGGAACTGGAAGTAAAGCAAGCAGGCGAGGGCACAGCTTCGGGGAAAAAGAGGAAACGGAATGAGGCATCGGTGGAAGAGGAAACATCAGAGGAGGAGGCCTCGGAGGAGAGCGATGCATCTGACAGAGAGGAGCCTATTGACTTATCTTCCTCGCCATCGGAGTCTAGTCCACTGGCCGATGAGGAGGTGTCTGTCGCCATCGGAGGTCAGGAGGCAGGCGAGATTGACATACCAGTATTGCAACCGGCAGGATTTACTCTTCCGGCACCGCCAGCCAGCCAAAGTACACACTCAGTCACGTTCACCCTCCCTGTTGCGCCAGTTGGAGCCGGACGGATGTTGAGGGTAGCCGCTTCACTACCGGGAGCATCGCTGTGGTGGGCACCTCACCACATCATGTGGCGCTACTATGCAAGAAGTTCCATCGCCGGAGATATTGCGCCAGCTTTGTTTCCTCTTACACCACTGCCAAGACGGCAACTACAGAGCGGCAACCAGAGGGAGTGTTCACCCCAGCCATGAGGAGATTTTACTCCAACCCCGTGAGCACCGGCAGTACGATCGACAGTTGGCTGGGGTCGGTGGGCCTCACTCTCGACGTGGACGAGCAGCCAGCCGGGCAGCCAGACGAGCAGGAGAAGAGTCCCTCGGAGGGACAAGGGGATAAGGAGGGGCCGATCATTCACACCCAGCAGAGTGAGACGGCCAGGATCGGCAAAGACACACTTGCACTCCCGGAGGTGAGCATAGCCGAGGCACCAGAGACAGCCATTCAGGAGCCTCAGCCGGCAGACGGGGAACAGCCCCAGGAGGAGACGGAACATTGCATACCTTCGGATGATGAGGAGGACGGGGAGGGCGCCTCCACAGAGGGCTTCGTCGTGGAAATGTCTCAGCCAGACCGGTCGGATCCGGTAGGCACAGTACAGAGATATGTGGAGGAGCTTGAGCACATGGGCAGACTGATGATCCGAGTGGGATAGCTATCCAGGGACCTGAGGATTGGCCGATCACCTCTAGTAGGCCAGGAGGTTCACCGAATTCGGGGATTTGTGCAGATGGGGTGTGAGGCGGAGTTTGCACGGATATTTGGCGAGGGGTGGCCGGCAGGAGAGACTCCTGCCATGATGAGAGCCTGGCGAGGTCGGCCACTGAGGCTAGTAGGACGAGATGCAGGCATCTTGGAGAGTCTATACTACATCGAGCTGGCATTCCGAGATGTTTTTCTTCTGATGAAGCGCCAAAGATTTTCCACCGAGGTTGCAGTATCTCGCCGAGTGGATGCCTATAGACTTCTTCAGCGGGTCAAGGATGAGTCTGCTGCAACCATCAAGACCATTCAGGATCACTTGACTGAACAATCGCAGCTGGCCAGTGACAGGGGAGCCCGATTAGACATCTTGGAGCCTCGGGTGGCAGCCTTGGAGGAGGAGGCAGAGCAGAAAGAGGCAGCCTGGCAGCAGCGAATGAAAGCATTGGAGGACCAGTTAGCTGCCAAAGAGGTAGAGTTGGCGGCCAAGAATGCCGAGGCAGAGCAGGCAAAGAGCCAACTAATGGAGGCAGCCCGGATGGTGAAGGCGGCGAGGGAGAGGGAGATCCTGGCAGATCGGCAGCTTCGTACACGCACGGAGGAGCTGAGGTGCCTGAGAGCAGAGCATTCTTCCACCACTCCGACGTCATCGGTGCATCCAGGGATGCACTCCCTTCCCCCTACCTCTTAGTAATCATATCATGTTGTATCTGTCGTCTGGAAGACGACTTTCTTTTTGGGGGGGATGATGTTAGTAGGATATTTTACTTGTTGTCGTTTGCTTGTTGTCGGCCGTAGTTGGCCTCGGCCGTAGTTGGCCTCGGTCATACTCAGCAGTTGTCAAATAAAACAATAGTTAGTAAAGAATAATAATGTCATGTAATGTTATGTACTCTCGGCAAAACATGTTCAGATTAGTGTTAATGTAATGATGTTATGAAACGTCGTGTCGGTTGGTTGTCTAACCACCGCCGAGCGTTATATGTAGTCGGGTGGGAATAGTCGGAGGATATACTGATGCTGCTATTGATGATGTGATAAGAATAAATGAGTTTTGTTGCCGATGGTTATACTGTAAGCATTGTGACACTCTTGTACATGATATTTCCTGAGAATGAATAAAGCTTTGGCATTTTACTATGATATCTTTTAGTTTACTGTTTGATCCCATGTTCTGCATATTACACGTTTGCCAGTAAGTAGAATCCTATTCCGTAGGCAAACATTATAATGCAAGGAGGGACTCACACAACTCAAATCACACACTTCCAGCACACAGAAATTTATTTAAGAAATTGAATTTAAAAACATCAAAAATCAGCAACATGTATGAGATTTTCTATTGCTCAACTATCATCTAGATTACAAGGGCTCAAAGAAAAACTGAAATACAATCATGGCATCCCTTTGGACTGCTGAAAAACAACACTAAATCAGACTTAGAAGTCTGAAACAAATAAAAACATCAATCACTGGTATGCCATCTTCAATCCTTCTTCTTACAACTTCATTTTTCTCTTACCTACAACCTTTTGAAAAATCAATTGCACAGTGAACCACACTTTATCCAAAGTTATTTTCTTCTCATTAACACTCCAACCTACAACCACAAAGTCTGAAACCTCTTCCCCAAGAAAATCTATGCCACAAGAAATTCTGGAAAATGAAAATTCAGAACAAGAGTGTTATGGCCACTCTTTCTGGCAACCTCAATCTTCATCAATGCTGCAAATCCTCCTCCACACCCCCAATCCTGGAAAAGAAATTAAAAATCATAAAATACAATTTTAAACTCTCCAATGCATGTGCAATTTACCTTCAAGAAGAATAATCGTCATTAGCTAGCACATTGATTCACCACGCCTCACAATAGGAGTCCAATTTCAAAAATTGATCTGTCTACACAACATGGGCGTCCAATTTTTCCAGCACTAATGGGGAGTAATTAAATGTCATGTCACAATTTGAAACTCCAGAAAAATTCCATGCCCAAGATTGATTTTTACCAATTAAATATTTAAAATGCATTTTTGTAAACTTCCCTGACTGTATCGTGTAAATTTTTGCAGCTGTTTGTTGGAATAGATTTGTTTGTCCCAATTATTGATTCACACATGCAACTATTGACATACAACAAATGTAATACACAAGGGCTCATGTAATACATGGGCTGCAAACAGACTAACTAGGTAACAGCAACAGTAAGCTAAAACAATTATTTTCTGATTGTAAGTCTGACTGAAATTCATTATAGTAGTTCACATGATAGCTTGCTACAGTACCTAG
>VDFB02029479.1:0-61511 GCA_007258455.2 Sequoia sempervirens | reverse complement strand
AAAGATAGAAAATTTAACATAATTGAGACATAATGTAACACCCATCGTGCAAACCCCAAAGGACAAAAAAATGCACACATTTTTAAAAAATAATAATAATAATACAAATTACACATATTATGAACCACTAAACATAATTACATTAGACATTAACATCATAACATCGAGTCCTTTGGGGCACGCGATATCACATCGCATAAACAAACTCATAATGAAAGATTATAGATAAAGCTAAATAATTTAACTATTCATACACCCAACATAAAAATTACAATATCCATTTTCAAAAGATAACATACATATATCCATAAGAATAAGTGTAAATACATCACATGATACAAACCATAATAAGTCACATAAATCATGAATGGTTACAAGGGTGCATATACAATACATAAATTTTTAATACATTACATGTTCACACTAAATGAAATACAATAAAACCTCCTATACATGTGGGATGAATACATTATACAATGAATGTTCGAAATACAAAATGAATATTGTCTACAAGCTCCATCTAAAGAATATTGTGAAGAATGAACGTTGATGGGGAAACCAACGGGTGCAGAGCACATTCCACCCAACCATGTGGGTTTTAGAAAAAACACACCCCTCATGCTCAGAGGTGACAAGGAAGTAACCATGGCCATGAATTCCATAAGACTAACTCCAATAAGAAAATCATAGTACAATAACTCCAATAGCAACATCAAAGGATTACACAGGTCATAAACAACAACAACCAAGAATCAAGCATAATAAACATAAAGCCATAAAACTCATCATAGATAAACCAAAGGAAACAACCATAATCACTTGCCAAGTAAATCTAAAACAAAAAATCATAACACACTTCCAGAGGCAACCAAGAAAACAAGGCATAAGGGAAACTAGTGGAGAGTGTCATCGCATAGCCTACATGGGTTATCCTAGCCCTTCCTCCAACATGAGGCGTCGACCCCCATCTATGGTTATCCTGGCCCTTCCTCCTACTTGAGGCGCCGACCCCATAGGGTGACTCATGCTGAGCCGTTAACCTCTCCTAATGACAAGGTAACGACTTTTCCAACCACTACCTTCTCAGTCTACCATTAGTCTGCGATAGCCCTAATGGATATATGAGGTATCCAAGATTATCTTATTATGTTATTACTACCCATCCCCCTAAGTTCTATTATTAGGTTTTCACTTGTTAATCTACTCTTACGTGGCTTATTCTGAGCCTTTCCTCATTTTGAGGCACCAACCCCCATGAAGAGGCACTCTCCCTGGAGACCCCGAAACATAATCAAAAGCAAGGGTTGTACCACAAGGAACAAGGCACTAAATCTGAACAAATGACATGTGAGTCATTACCCATCTTGCTAAAACACATAATCAAAGTCTATAGAAAAATCCAGTACAACCCTTTCAAAATAATGATACCAATATCTTGCTACATCGAGAGCACATAAAACGAGGATAAACATTCAACAATAAAATCATGCCTCTAGAAGCCTAAGGTTCACAACATCCATAAATGAGTCATAAAATCAACTAGGTTCCCACACCAAAAATCCAAAAACAATAATATAATGGTAAAAGAAAACCCAACAACTTCACAGGATTTCAAACTCAAATCAATGTAATATTATGAAATGTGTATTTGCACAATAAAATTATAAAATAAAAATTCGATAATAATTTAAGACATAAAGATATAATTTACCTACATATTTATATTATATATATATATATAAAATATAATTATACATGTATATATATACATATATAAATAAAACATATATATTTAAGCATATACACATTCAAATTATTATTTTATTTTATTCTATTGTAAAAACCAGAAGATTCCATTACCACAGAATAAAAATTTAAAAATAAAATATAAATATGAATATAAGTATAAATATATATATATATATATATATATTTATATTTAATATATAAATATATATTAAAAAAAATGAACACAAGTCTGGGCGGCGGTACACGGCTATGCACAATAGCCCATATGGTATGGCCTAGCCGTTCCCCCCCCTTAACCTCATTTCAAATATTTGTTTCCTTCAAAAAAAATACACGCCGACAACACCACAATTTCGGCCCAGAAAATAATAAAATGTGAACTCAGTAATCTTAAATTTAAAAATATAAAAATATATAAAAAAATATATATAGATATATATATCTCTGTATATATATATATATATATTTCTTTTGGCTGATCATTTTGTTAAAATAGAACTGGGTAAAAAAAAACATAATTCCCATATAAAGATTCCCAATATACATATATACATATACATATATATATATATATACATATACATATATATATATATATATATATATATATATATGGGTATCATATATATATATATATATGGGTATCCATTGGCTTCAGAGAGGAACTAATTTTCCCATAACAATTTTTTTAAAGAAATCTAGAACATTTTTAGAGATTCAATAATATTTTTTTCCCCAATTATTTGTTACCTGCATCGACAATGAAAATCCTATAATATTTTATTTTCTCCGAACAAAATGGGACTGGTTTCATTTCAAATTTTTAACAAAAAAGAGAAGGAAACAATTATGAACCCTCGGAGTCTTGTTTGCCGAGGAGTTGATGATGAAGCTTCCCTTGACTTTGAGCCAACCTTTTGAAGAGCCCCCTTTCTCTTCCCTTCGTAACTTCTCCACCCTCATATTTCCTTGATCAATTTCTAATCTAATATTTTAATTGAAAAGAGCCCTCCTCCCTCCTAACAAATGAAAGAGTGAAACAATTAAAGTTCTGCACAAACCCCAGGATCCAAATTCTTCTAGAACCTATTTTGAAGCTCTCACTCCGCGGAATGAAACTTCCACCTACTTCATTAAATTAAAGATATCTCGAAAGCTCATAAATAAAAATTAAAAAAGAAGCTTCTATTACACATTACCAGCTTCGTGCAAAACCCCAAACACCATTGGTCCCTTGATTCTCCTTACTCAATCACCACCTTTGCCTTTTAATCCTTGATTCTGCAAGCCTTTTAGCCGGGTAACCACACCTATCATCTCTTTAATTCAATCTCAATTCCCCCACACTTATCCCCTCAACATGCTATTTTTATTAAATTATCAAAATACCAATTTTAAATAATTTAATTTACACCTTTCCATTTATTTATCTTTAATAAATTACATGGCTTATAATTTAAAACTTTTCATATTTTAATATAACTATACTAATGCTATTATTACCTTTATTAAAATCATTTAATTATTTAAATGACATCATACTACACACCAACTTAAAATAAATATCCAAAGTACACTTGCAAAAAAAAACTATAATAAAATACAAAAATGACAAAGGTCAAAGATGCACAATACTACTAAACATAAAATAGGTTGAGAAACTTGGGATGGGGTGACTTCCTTGTCATCTCTATTTCAACTTCATGCCTGTTGGGTTAAATTGATGCTCGCCCTATCCTGCCGAAGCAGGTGGAATCGAGACTCTGTTCCTGCAATTCCTGCATACAAACAAGGTGTGTACAACATGTATATATATAATCAAAAACATCACATCGTGAGAAGGAATTGTAGTGTAGCAGGGAATTTGCAAACGAGTGGTGCTACACTATCCTCTCACCAAAACTATACTAACAATTACAACATTAAATATAAAGTAACATTGCTAAACTAAACTGATCACATCATATCATCAAAAAATGATTATTAATCCACTGCATCACAATATACTATTGAAAGAAAATTAAACATCACCAAACCATAATGTAACCATAGTGTCATATCATAATATCCATGTCATCAAATAAAGTAGCAGTCTAAACTATCCAATCCACCAATCCAAACAATAACAGTAACTATCAAAGTCTCAAAGTATCAAGCAAAACCATAGAAAAATAACAAGTCCAAACAACAACATGAGGGGTATTACATCCTCCCCCCCATGAATTCGGATTACTCCTAAAAGCCAGTAAATAGGTAAGGATAGGATTCTCTGATACGGGAGGCATCCTCCCATGTTGCTGAAGTCTCATCATTGGGGTCCCACTGGACCTGCACCTGCTCAATATCCATGCCTTTGAGGGTGAGTCTCATGTGTTGTAGCATGACCATGGGCTCAAGAGCTAGCTGCCTATCCTTGAACTATAGAGCATTGCAATCAAGTATGTGAGTAACATCTGGAAAATATGGCCTAAGGATTGAAACATGAAAAACATCATGAATCCACGATAGACTAGGTGGCAAGGCCAGGTGGTAGGCAACAAGACCAATCCTTTCCAACACCTAAAACAGTCCAACAAAGTGGGGTGCAAGCTTAGAACCCTTTCCATAATGAATAGGGCTCTTTCATGGACAAAATCAAAGAAACACTCGATCTCCAACTGCAAACTATCGATCAACTCTGTTTGCATCAACATACTTCTTTTTCTTGTCTTGAGCTGCTACAAGATGTTCTTAGATGCGAGCTACCTGCTGTTCCATATCACAAAGCATTTTGGGTCCAAGAAGAACCCTATCCTCTAATCGATCCTAGCTCAAAGGGGTATGACAAGGACAAACGTACAAAGCCTAAAATGGAGCCATGCTGATCAAACTATGATAACCATTATTATAGGTGAACTCAACCAAGTGCAGATAATCTTCCCAATGTGATTGTTGGTCCATGACATACATGTAGAGCATATCCTAAAGCACCTGATTGACTCTTTTAGTCTGATCATCTATCTTAGGATGGTAGGCAGAACTAATGTTCAATTTAGTCCCTAAGGACCGTTGCAAAGATGTCCATAACGCGGATGTGAATATTGGATCTTTGTCAGAAATGATTCTTCACGGTATCCCATGCAATCAAACAATGTCTTCCATGAACACCTTGGCCACCGCAAAAGTAGTATAGGAAGATTAGCTAGGAGAGAAATAGGCTACCTTGGTCAGCCTATCAACAGTGACCATGATAGCATTGTGCCGCTTGGAAGACATAGGCAAGCCAACAATGAAATCCATAGAGATAATGTGCCACTTCCATTCTAGAACAAAATGAGACTGCAAAAAAGTTGCCAAATGATGATGCTAAACCTTAACCCTCTGACATTCAAGACATCTAGCCACAAAATCGGCGATATCATGCTTCAATCCTACCCAAAAATATAGTGAGTGTAGATCAACATACATTTTCTTAACTCCAGGATGTGTTGAATAAGGAGACCGATGAACTTCAATCAAGATTAGTGTGCGAAGACCCTTTGCAGGAGGTACATACATTCATCCTAAATAGCGCAAGACACCATCAGAATCCAATGAGTATCCAACAAATTTTCCTTCCAGAGCTCTACCCGACTCAATCTCAGGTTTCACCGCTTGATACCAATTGTCTGAAGGAAGAGCTGCGAGGATATGATTCCTCAAATCAACCTCAAGAGCCACAACATAAATCTCATGCTTGCATCAACTCAATGCATTTTCCACCACATTCTCTTTGCCCTGGATATACTTCACTTCAAAATCATATATGCATAAGAATTCCATCCACCTTCTCTATCTTGCATTCAGGTTTGACTGCATGAAGATGTATTGTAGACTACGATGATATGTATGCAACTCAAACCGATGCCCTAAAAGGAAGTGTCTCCATCTCACCAGATCATGCACAACTACGGCCAACTCAAGATCATGTGTGGGGTATTTTAGTTCATGATCCTTAATTTTCTGCGATTCATATGCAACCACTCACCCTTCTTGCATCAAAAAAACCCTTAAGCCTTCCAAATAAGCATTCGTACAAACAACAAAGTATCTTATCGGATCCGGTACTACTAAGATTGGAGCACTAGTCACTTTCTCCTTAAGAGTTTGGAATGCTAACTAACATTGATTAGACCAAATAAATTTATTTCCCTTCCTTTGGAGAGAGGTGATAGGATGTGCCATCCTTGAAAAGCCTTGGATGAACCGTCGATAATAGCCTACTAGTCCCATGAAACTGCGAATTTTTGAGACATTTGTGGGTGCGGGCCAATCCACAATGGCCCGAATCTTTGCAGGATCAACTAAAATTCCCTCGCCTAAAATCACATGGCCCAAATATTAAACTTCAATCTTATAGAATTCACACTATTCCAGGTTGGTGAAGAACTGATTGACTCTTAAGCATTGCAACACCTGTTTTAGATGCTCCTCATGTTCTTCCATAGAACTGGAATAGATCAGAATGTCGTCGAGAAACACAAGGACAAATCTATCCAAGTACATTCAGAACACTCCATTCATTAAGCTCATGAAGACTGAAGGTTCATTCGTTAACGTGAACGACATCACACTGAACTTGTAATGTTCGTATCGAGTGTGAAATATTGTTTTATGAATATCTGCATCTATAATCCGCAGCTAATGATATCCTGATTTGAGATCAATCTTAGAAAATACCTTCACCCCTTTTATCTAATTGAAAAGATCATCAATTCAAGGCAAGGGATATTAGTTCTTCACTGTTACTTTGTTCAATTGCCTGTAATCAATACATAAGCTAAGAGAACTATCCTTCTTCTTTACGAATATCACAGGGGCTCCCCAAGGGGAAACACTCAAGTGGATAAACCCCTTAGCAACAACTCCTCCAATTGGAGATGGAGTTCTTGAAGTTCCTGCATTGTCATCTGATATGGAGCTTGAGATATTGGCTCAGCTCCAAGTACCAAATCAATCCTGAAATCTATATGTTGTTTTGGTGGCATACCAGGTATCTCACTTGGAAAAACATCTGAAAACTCCTTAAGGAGAGGGTAATCATCCAATAACACCCCTCGACTATCCTATAACTCCAGATCACTCATTGATATTGCAAAAAGCTGACAACCTTGTCAGAAGTACCTTTTAAGCTACATGGCAGAGATCATTCACAATGAAATGGGCTTTTAAATACCCACAATCTCCACCTCCTTCCAAGAATTATCAATGCACTACACTACTTTATGATGATAATCTATCATAGCACGGTGTGCACTCAACTAATACATGCCTAATACGACATCATATGAGCCAAGTGGTAGGATTCAAAGGTCCACTTTAGTTGAAAATGCCCCTATAATTAGACTACAACCTTGCACAAGCTCCTCTACAATAAGCTTTGACCCTGAGGCCAATTCAACCTTCCACTGTACGCCTTGACTAGTTGCCACGAGTCTACATCGCTCAACTACTGAAGGAGATATAAAAGAATCAGATGCACCAGAATCAAAGAGCATAGAAATGCTAATGTTATGCAACACACTTGATGTCTCAACAATGGTACTCTAGTGGTCTGCCTATCGATTATCCACTATTGCAAAGACACGATGAGATCTCCCTGCATCACCCACTATTGGCTCTGACCCAACTAGTCTCTGATTAAATTTTGATGTGTTCTTTTGTGGACACAATCTAGTGATATGCCCATGTTGCCCACATGAGTAGCAACCAGTACCTCTACCAAATATTCTGCCCCCTAATGGAGCATTTGAATACTAAAAGCTTCCTTGACTCAGCATTGACTGAAAACTAGGTGCAGGCTGCTCAAAATGCTCCTGTCAAGTTGGTTCCAGTTCCAATCGCTATGAAACTGAGAATTGCCACCCTACTGAGAATGAGAGTTTTTATGCCTTAGCTATGACTGCTATTGTTGATGCTGCTGATGCTACTGACCCTCTTTAGAGGGTGCATACCTATTCCTAGAAGATCTTGCAGCCTATGTCTGACCTCTGTGAGTGCTAAAACTAGGTTTAGGAACACAGCCAATCTGCACTCCAATGTGACCACCCAGTGCCATGGCCAAATTCTCCTCTACCAAATGAGCCTTTTCAACCACAATTTCCATCATCTTTAGTTTGAAGACTCGCACGACACCACTAACTTGGGCATTTAAGCCTTGAACAAAATTCTACACTAACATCCCTTCATCATGGCTAATCCTTGCATACTGCTTCAATTCATATAATCACTGCTTATATTGTTCAATAGACATTGACATTTTCTTAAGGTCATGAAACTCATCTGCCCTGCGTTGCCTCCAATGATCTAAAAGGAAGCGAGCCCTGAACCTGTCTAGAAATAACTCCCATGTGACCATGCTGATATCCAGATGTAACTTTTTCTCTTCTAGCCACCACCAAGTGGATGCAAAGCCTCGTAGATGCATGATTGCGCACTGAGCTTTGATATTGCTACCATAAGGGTGCATGGTGAAGCATCGATCCAAATCAATTAACCATGTTTGTGCTTCAAGACCTCCTCCATAACCATCAAATGTAGGCGGGTGTGCTCTCATCAAATCTATCATATGACCAAATATCACTGCATCCTAATCTGCCATTATTTCCCTCTGCCTTGGTAACCTTTCCCTTTCTCTCTTGATCCACTCTCCTCCTTTGGCCTAGGTCCCAACCTATCAAGAGTCTCTCCCAGAATGTGCTGCAACTACCCATCTAAACTAGGTTGTTCTGGGTTCTTCCCACCACCAGATGGATTTCTTTGATGACTTTGTCGTTCCTCATGCTTTGAACCATGGGAACTAGGAGCTGATGGAATTTCCTGGTTTGCTCTATGACCAGCACCACGGCCTCTTCCTCGGCCACGTCCTCTACCTCGAGGCATATTTTTGTGCAACAAGATAAAGGTACAAGTACGCTCAAGATTCAAACACAAATGTTTCCTAATGGACATAACTACCAAGAGACCCCAACGTTTGCAAACCTTGGCTCTGATACCAAGTTGTAACACTCGTCGTGCAAACCCCGAAGGACAAAACAATGCACACTTTTTTTTTTTAAATAATACAAAATACACATATTGTGAACCACTAAACATAATTACATTACACATTAACATCATAACATTGAGTCCTTTGGGGCACGTGAGGTCACATCGCATAATAAAACTCATAACGAAAGATTAAAAATAAAACTAAATAACTTAACTATTCATACACCCAACATAAACTGACACAAGAATTATTATAGCTGGCCAACACAGGAGCACCTGACCACGAACCTGGAGCTGATTTCACCATTAATTCCATAAGACTAACTCCAATAAGAAAATCATAGTAAAATAACTCCAATAGCAACATCAAAGGATTACATAGGTCATAAATGACAACAACCAAGAATCAAGCATAATCAAAATAAAGCCATAAAACTCATCATAGATAAACCAAAGGAAACAACCATAATCACTTGCCAAGTAAATCTAAAAAAAAAAATCATAACACACTTCCAGAGGCAACCAAGAAAGCAAGGCATACGGGCAACTAGTGGAGAGTGTCATCACATAGCCTACATGGGTTATCCTAGCCCTTTATCCAACATGAGGCACTGACCCCCATCTATGGTTATCTTGGCCCTTCCCCCTATTTGAGGCACCGACCCCATAGGGTGAGTCATGTAGAGCCGTTAACCTCTCCTGAGGATGAGGTAACGACTTTGCCAACCACGACCTTCTTAGTCTACCATTAGTCTGCGATAGCCCTAATGGATAGACGAGGTATCCAAGATTATCTTATTATGTTATACTACCCATCCCCCTAAGTTGTATTATTAGGTTTTCACTTGTCAATCTACTCTTACATGGGTTATCTTGAGCCCTTCCTCCTTTTAAGGGATTGACCCCCACAAAGAGCCACTCCCCGGAGACCTTGAAACATAATCAAAAGCAAGGGTTGTACCACAAGGAACAAGGCACTAAATCTCAACAAATGACATGGGAGGCATTACCCATCTTGCTAAAACACATAATCAAAGTCTCAAGAAAAATCCCATACAACCCTTTCAAAATAATGATACCAATATCTTGCTACATCAAGAGCACATAAAACAAGGATAAACATTCAACAATAAAATCAGGCCTTTGGAAGCCTAAGGTTCACAACATCCATAAATGAGTTCATAAAATCAATTGGGTTCCCACACCGAAAAGCCAGAAACAATAATATAATGGTAAAAGAAAACCCAACAACTTCATAGGATTTCAAACTCAAATCAATGTAATAATCTTACACAATGAAAAGTAATTCTTTTTATTCCATTACTAAATCTCTATTTCCACAATAAAATTTTAAAATAAAAATTTGATAATAATTTAAGACATAAAGATATAATTTACCTACATATTTATATTTTATTTATATATATATAATATAATTACACATGTATATATATAGACATATAAATAAAACATATATATTTAAGCATATACACATTCAAATTATTATTTTATTTTATTCTATTGTAAGAACCAGAAGATTCCATTACCATAGAATAAAATTTTAAAAAATAATAATAAATATGAATAATAATTACACATGTATATATATATATATATATACACATATATAAATAAAACATATATTTAAGCATATACACATTCAAATTATTATTTTATTTTATTCTGTTGTAAAAACCAAAAGATTCCATTACCACATAATAATTTAAAAAAAATATATATAAATATGAATATAAGTATATATATATATTTATATTTATATAAATATAAATTAAAAAAAAACAAATTACACAAGTTTGGGCGGTGGTACACAACTGTGCACAACAACCCATACAGCTATTGCGCACAACAGTCTGTAGGATTGTTGTGTGCAACAGTCTATGGACTGTTTTGGCAGCGCAACCCATTTCAAATATTTATTTCCTTCAAAAAACATACACGCCAACAGTACCACCATTCTCAGTAATCTTAAATTTAAAAATATAAATATTTATATATATATATATATGTATATATATATCTATATATATATACATATATAAATATGTATATATATATATATACATATATATATGTATATATGTATATGTATATATGTATATATGTATGTTCAGGCACCAATAGTGACTAAACTGTGAGGAATTTGAAGATGGTACAAACTAGAGTCTCATCAAATTTTGTTTTTAGATTCTAAAAATATTTTTCTCTTTCTTCTAAAATTTTGGAACCTAAAATTCTCACTTCTTTCCATCTCCTGCCTTAAATTGATTACCTTTTGAGAAAACAAATACTTTAAAAAGTGACGACACTCATATAATGCATGGCTTTTTCCCATGAAGGATAAAATTCATTTTTTTTTTAATTTAGATTTGTAACTATGATATCTAGTGCTTCCAATTGGTTTCATAGTGTTTTATTGAATATTTTCTCCTTAATCAAGTTTCAAAGTCAAACGAATTAACTGCATAATGTGGCAATCGTGATAACACTTAACTTTTGTATATGTCAAATTTTAATTTTAATTTTATTGGATAAAGGACTCAACATCTGGTGCACCTTACATTTTCAATTTTTTTTTTTTGATAATCTTCTATTTTCCACATGAAGAACAACAAAGAAATTCATTTTCGATGAAAACCCATGTTTAATAAAACTTAAAAAAACAAATACATAACAAAACCAAAACATATTAAAATTCAGGTCTGGGATTGATAGCTTCTTGTTCCGAGGGAATACCATAATCATTTGAAATAAATTTTAAATGAATTCATTTGATCGCCTAAAAGCTAAATCAAAAGTGATTTTTTATCAGCATTTTGATAGGTGTAAAGGAGACGCATTTATAGGTATGGTTTAAAACTAGCGAGGTTCTATCCAAGGGGTTTTGATCTAAGGTGATTTGATCAAACCCTCTTCAATTGGAATAATTAAAATGGAACTTTTTAAGGCTTGAATCATTATATTTTCTAAAAATATGTGATTTCAGCTAAAATTCGTTCCTCTCAGGAATTGTAAACCACTATTATGACAGCACCCATATATATATATATATACATATATGTTTAAATATGGGTATCCATTGGTTTCAGAGAGGAACTAATTTTCCCATAACAAAATTTTAAAGAAATCAAGAACATTTTCAGAGATTCAATAATAATTTTTTCCCCAATTATTTGTTACCCAAAAGATTACCCAAAATCCCATAATATTTTCTTTTCCCAGAACAAAATGATTGCCATTTCAAATTTTAACAAAAAGAGAAGGAACAATTATGGAACCTAGAGTCTTGAGATTGTTGAGGAGTTGATGATGAAGCTTTCCTTGATTTGAACCAACCTTTTTGAAGAGCTCCCTTTCTTCCTTCAGAACTTCACCATATTTCTTTGATCAATTTTCTAATCTAATATTTTAATTCAAACGAGCCTCTCCTCTAGAACAATGAAAGAGTGAAACAATTAAACAGAGAAAACCCCAAAGGATCCAATTTTTCTAGAACTCATATTTTGAAGCTTCTGTCAATTTTTCGTGAATGAAAATCTCTCCAATTTACTATTAAATTAAAGATATCTTCTTCTTTTCAAAAACTTCATAAATAAAAATTAAAAGAAGCTTTGTATTTCATTACCAACTTTTTAGAAAAAATACTCAACATTCATTTGTCCTTTTCTTCTTTTCTTTCTTTTCTTGATTTTTTTCTATTTAACAACACTTTTTGTTTTAATTTTGATTTTGCAAGTTTTAGTTGCAATTTACACAATTTAATATCTTTAATTAATTAATTTCATTAATTATTCTCAACATGCTATTTTTATTAAATTATCAAATAACCAATTTTAAATAATTTAATGTACACCTTTCCATTTATTTATCTTTAATAAATTACATGGCTTATAATTTAAAACTTTTCATATTTTAATATAACTATACTAATGCTATTATTACCTTTATTAAAATAATTTAATTATTTAAATGACATCATACTACACACAAACGTAAAATAATTATCCAAAGTACACTCACACAAAACAACTATAATAAAATGCAAAAATGACAAAGGTCAAAGACGAACAATACCACTAAGCATAAAATAGGTTGAAAAACTTGGGACGGGGTGACTTCCTTGTTATCTCTATTTCATGTTCATGCCCGTTGGGTTAAATTTATGCTCGCACTGTCTTGCCGAAGCAGGTGGAATCGAGACTCTGTTCCTGCAATTCCTGCATACAAACAAGGTGTGTACAACATGTATATATATATAATAAAAAACATTACATCATGAGAAGGAATCTCAAAAAGGAACCGCAAACGAAAGTGGTGCGAAATAGCCCTACCAAACTATACTTTAACAATTAAGTAACATTAAATATAGTAACATTGCGAACGAACTGATTACATCATAATATCATAAATGATTTCAGGAACTTAATCGCATCACAATATACTACCGTAAAAGCAAAAATTAAACATCACCAAACCATAATAAACTATAGTGTCATATCAAAATATTCATATGTTACTAAATAAAGTAGAATTAAACTTTATCCAATCCACCAATCCAAAAAATAACAATAACTATCAAAGTCTCAGAGTATCAAGCAAAACCATAGAAAAATAACAAGTCCAAACAACAACATGAGGGGTATTAACCAAAAAATCACATGGTTGAAAATCTTAGAGAGCTCAAAATTACTATTTTATTATTTTATGTTTCAGATATTGAAAGATGTATAAACCTGATGGAGATGATAGTTGATATTATGTCATTTTTTGAATTTCCAAAAATTACATTTATGTGCATTGACATGAAAGTTCAACTCTTTGGGTTGGATTCTCTTTAGAATATCCAACCCTAAGGTTTAGAAATAACCAAAGAAAATAATAATGTGAGTGAATTATAGAACACGAGAGGATTATAGGATGAGTGTTATAATGTTCTCATATTTTTAAGAAGAAAACTATAAATCTCTATCTTTCTCTTCCAATATCTTTCTGACTCCTTATATAGCTCACACACTCTCTCTCTCTTGCTCAGACTATATACATGAAATAAAAAATGAAGTATACTAGAAATTTAATTCCTTATAATTTAGGTTATATTTTATGTATACAGTTTTAGGATATTTGAGAATAGTTTCATATCTCTAGGAGTTATTTTGCAAATTCTAAATTTTGGAAGATCTTATTTAATATTTTAAACTTAGTCAAATTTCAGTAACCAACAATCTCCTATCATATTGCAATTATCTAAGGGTAACTTTGTATTTATTAAAAAAAATTATCAAGCCTCTCCTTAGATATCTATCTATATCTCTCCCTCTCCCTCTCTCTCTCTATCCCTCCTTCCCTCTCTACTTTTCTCCATCTCATCTATCTCTTTCCTCCTATCGGGCTCTAAATATTTCTCTATATGTCTCTCTACCTACCTCTCCCTTCCTACCTCTCTCTACCTCCATCTCTCTCTACTTCTCCCTCCCTCCCTTCTTCCCTCTCTACTTTTCTCTATCTCACCTCTCTCTTCATATCCCTCTAGATATCTCTATATTTCTCCCCCTCCCATCTCTATTTATTTATCTCTATCTCACCTCTCTCAATCTCCCTATCCCTCTAGATATTTCTCTATATATCTCCTTCCATCTCTCTCTATTTATCTTTATTACTCTCTATCTTACATCTCTCTCTCTCTCTCTCTCTCTCTCCCCATCCCTCTATAAATCTCTCTATACATCTCCCTCTCTCTACTTTCCTCTCACTCACTCCCTCACTCTTTATCTATCCCTCCTTTCCTATCCACCTCTCTCTCTCTCTCTCTCGCTATCCCTATAGATATCTATCTATGTCTCTCCCTTTCCCATTTCCCTCTCTCTTCCTACCTACCTATCTCCTCCCCCTTTCCCTCTCTACTTCCTTCTCTCCCATCTCTCTCTCCCCCTCTATATATCTCTATGTATCTCTCTCTACCTACCTCTCCCTCTATATCTCTCTCTATCTCTCTCTCCCTCCTTGCTTCCCTCTATAATTATATTTATTTTATCTCTCCCCCCCATCTATCTCTCTCTCTCCCTCTCTCTTTTTATATGTATATATATATCCATCTCTCTACCCATCTCTCTCTATCTCTATCCCCCTATCCCTCTAGATCTTTCTATCAATATATTTTATCTCTCTCTCTCTCTCCCCTAACCCACTTTATATCTACCTCTCCCTCACTCCCTCCCTATCTTATTCTTTATATATCATCTCTCTCCCCCCTCTCTCTTGCTTTCTCCCCCTAAATATCTCTCTATATCTCTCTATTTCCCATCCCTCCCTCTCTCTACATACCCCTCCCTCCCTCTCTCCCTCTCTCCTCTCTCTCTCTCTCTCTCTCTTTCTACATATCTCCCTTGTTGAACACCCAAATACTGAGAGGGGTGTGAATCAGTATTCCATTAAACCATTCAACTATGAACCATCTAATTATTAAAGAATATTTAATTGTAATTAGGAATGGAGACATTAAAAAGAACATAACAACACATGACACATGAACACCAAGATTTTTATGTGGGAAAACCAAAATAGGAAAAAAAATGATGAGGGTTAGCTCACAATATAATATATCTAGATATAGAATATTACAATGGCTCACTACTAGGACTCACTGTCCTTGAAGGATCATAGCCTAAAATAATTTATAAAATAGAGTATGGATGACTTTGAAGAGGTGAATTGAGATAGAGTGCACCTTGTGCTAGAGTTCAGTTCCAATGAAGCACATAATACAAAAAAATTCTCTACATAGTATACTCAAAAATATTTTCTACTCATTCATATAGTTTTGCACATTCATACCATGTAGCAGTTCATAAATGATCTATTTTTTTTTCTCTATGTCACATCTCCTTCATTATTCATATGTATCTCTCTATATCTTCTCAAGGATTTATTTCATACATATACCGTATACATTCACATACCACTAATTAGGTCAGCCTAATTAGAGTAGCCCTATTTCAAATCAAAACTAACTCTGTCATGCTCAACACAATCATGTAATGTATGGTATCAGTTGGCACAGACCTAAGATAGATCCCTTTAGCATTCACAACACATATTTAAACTCCTTAACACCAATTCATAATTAGGTCAGCCAAAGTTAGACCTAAAACATCAAAGACTTTAAATTTATATACAATTCACCAAACGTGTAACACCAAAACATGTTAGAACATTGAATTCTCCTTTAGATGACATCAAGTAACTCATCTTCAACTCCGTAAGGAAAGAAAATTAATTATGAGAAAATTCAAAATCTCCCACACCAATGCAGTGATGCACTATAGAAAAACTTAATATAATCGTTAGATCAAAACGTTGTTATTCATATCTTCTATATGCGTTCGTATGTCATCATAAAAAAATGATGTAAGATGAATCTCGCAGTCACAAATCTATGCAAAAAATATTGTATTGATATCATTATTTTTGATCAAACCTAGACCAAGGAACTGATGTACTGAACTAGTATATAAATAGAGCACTATGTACCAACCTATTGTTAACTTTATATTTCCAACCATATAACCAAGTCAACTGAAATATTGTCAGTGGATGCAAATGATGTCGAGATAGAATATATTATCAACTTTTGAATGAATCTTACAAAATAAGATAATCCAGACCAAAATACGAGATCAATAGACTTCCAATATCGGACAAGTATAGATTGAACTATTATTACTGGAGCAACTGTTAACATCAATAAAAATCTTCCACTTTCCAACACCAACGTAAATATTTAAATCAATTATAATCTTACAATTTCCAACATCTCTCTCTCTAATTTCCTCTCCCTCACTCCCCTCTCTCTTTCTCCCTCCCTCTACATTTATCTCTATTTAACCTCTCTCTCTCCACCATTCCCTCCCTCCTTCCCTCTCTTCTTTGTATCTCACCTCTCTCTCTCTCTCCCTCTCCCTCCCTCTCTTTATGTATCTCTCCCTCCATCCCTATATATATCTCTCATTCTTCTCTATACTATATCTATTTCTCTCCCTTTGTGATATAAGTGGGAGGGTTGAGCCCCTAATACCCCCATAAATAACTAAGATCCAAACATAGCTAAAATAATTATGACTTAAAATGATAATCGTGATCAATTACCAATAAAGAGAGAGATAGAGATGAAATTGAAAATGAAGATAGAGATGGAGATTGATATAGAGAGGGAGAGAGGGAGACAAAGAAGGAAATATAAAGAGAGATATTTAGAGGAGAGATGGATATAGAGAGGGAGAGATGGAGAGATATAAAGATAAAGAGAGGGAGAGATAGCAAGAAAAATATGGAGAGATAGAGATAGGTGATACACACAAAAAAAACACATATATGTAAAGGTCTAAGAGAGAGGGAGAGAGAGGTAAAGAGAGAGATAAAGATATATTGATATGGAGGTACGAATAGATAAATTGAGAAATATGGACATAGAGAGATACAAATGAATAGTGAGATGGAGAGATAGAGAGATATTGATGGTGAGATAGAGTGATAGAGCGAGATATAAGGATATATAGAGAAAGATATGGGAAGAGAAAGAGAGAGGTAAGGATAGAGAGGAGGGAGATAGAGAGATATAGGTGGATAATGGGACAAAGATAAGCAGATAGGGAAAGAGAGAATGGGGAAAGAGGGAGAGATAGATCAATAAATATATAGGGAGATAGAGAGAGGGAGAGATATAGAAAAGGGATTGATAGGAAGAAATGGAGAGAGATGGAGAGATATAGATATAAAGAGGGAGAAATATCTAGAGATAGATATAACTTGGGAAATAAAGAGGGGGAAGAGAATGATAAATATGAAGGTGAATTGTTGATAGATATTATTAAAATGCAAGAGTAGATTTATACTGGAGGATTATAGTTTAGGAATAATTATAATTTTGTAACTTCATCGTAACTATAAATGATCCTCTGCATAACACAAACTAATAATGCAATATTTATAATAACATTCCCTCCTTATTATATCACTCCTATAAAAACATCCCTATAAACTTAAAATTCACCTTGCCAAGGGACCCCCCTTAAGGCAGCTTACAAAATAAAACTTGATGATTACAAAATAGATATACATTCTTGAGAAGATATTCCTTTGAAGAAAAAAATCTTGAATAAAGTGAAACTCCATCAAGCTACCTCATGACCCTCAAAAGGGTGTAGCTTTAAGTTGAATTCCCAAGTTCATAAACTACCATTTTCCTGAACTCTCAAGTCACTGATTCTTGGATTATTTGACAAAATTCTAGATATTGATCTCTATAAACATAGGGCTCCATAATGTTATCTCTTAAACCTAATAAGGTATAATTATTGATCACGTTCTCATAAAATTTCTATATAATAATCCGTATTGAGTTCAACACCAAATCCCTTACCTATCTCCAAAAATCAAAATTCACAAATATATGTAATTTTTAAATCCTTTGGCATCAAGAAATAAAACAAGAAAGAAGGAAAAAATGCTTCTCATGTAAAGCACCATATCAAAGTGAAGAGCTTACTTGAGATGAAAAAAATTCCTCCATTGTCTAGTGCCAGTAGCCTCCAATGACATGCAAGGGACTCATCAATGATTTTCCTTGGCAATATGCTCAATTTCATCTTTCTTTCTTATTGCATAACTATTTGAAGATCCATTAGAAATATTAACGAAATCATCTACAATATACTCAACAATTATTTAAAATTTTTGGAATACAATTTCCCATAAATGATTAGTAAGAAGATAGATTACTTGATTGTCACATCTTAGAGAAGATATATCAACTCCTTGACATCTTACAATACTCAAAATAAATTTGAGTTGTACATCTTGCAAATAAACTTACCTTCATGTTACCACTAATAGGGGATGCATGTAAATGACTATATAGCCATTTATGATGCCTCATATGTAGCAATTGAATGATTGTCCCACCCTTGATTGCATCATCCAAATTTGGGAAATCAATACCAAACTATTACTTACTTCTAGAACCATATGGAATATCATGTGAAAGTAAATGAGACATGATGCATTTATACATCAACTTCAAAATAGATCCATATGTAATCTCTTTAATGTTTTTATGTTGCATAGATAGGGGCACAAATGACTAATCCCATAACAAATCAAGCTTCAATATGCCTAGTTTAGGGTTTTTTCTTCTACAGAAACAAGATTGTTTTAGCATGTTCTAGAGTGAACATATCCTCAACACATATTGAAACCAACACATTTTTTGTGAATGAAAGGTAAATTCTTGATTGATGACAGGTGGGTCACACTAAATACAACAAAAAAATGATATTAGGGTCATAGATTTGATAATGGTTGGATTGAGCCTCTGTGGAAAATCCCTTCAACAAAAGGGATGCCTTCAATTCATCTTTTTAATGTGATACATAAATTTCATATTTCAAGTAAGTGTGAAGGAGAGGTGTGTACCAAAGAGACATGAAGTGTGGATGGTCCTCCAAGAAAGCACACAAGTTAGACTTCAATTTATAAATGTGAAACAAAATACATCAACATGACATAGAGGATTCATCTATCGAGGCCTTAACAAGTAGCTCTCTAGTCACCAAATGCTCTAGAGAATTTCCACCTTAAATATGTATTTTCTTTGAATCTCCTTCCTTATTGAATCTCTAGTTTCTAGGTACTCTAGATTGATAAAACATCCATGGATTTTCATATAACTCCTTTCCAAATCCCATAACCATTTATTGCTCTGATACTAAATGAAGGTTAATAGTTTATTGATATTATTGAAATTCAGGAGTAGATTTATACACTATCATGCCAAAAGAAAAAATTCACCTAAGCAATACACAACTATATATATATTTTTTGAATAACTACACGTAAACACTGATAGACATCAAACACACAAGAAACATAGCCACACACCAATGGGAAGATGAGTATTAAATACCTCCTAATCACAACAATTGATAACACTTATATTAGTATCATATCCACCTTTAGTCTTATTGTCCATTCTCACATCTATATCTAGTAACATTACTAAGATCGACACTACTAATTTCTTGAGAAGTAATAAGCATAATAATCTTACCTTTACCACTCAATACTAATACATATTTCTCATTATGCTCCTCATAAGTACCAAGTTAAATATTAATGGCATCCACATATCTATATTCATTATTACCCTTCATATATAACTTTAATCTTACTTAACATCATGATTCATAGAAACATATAAATGTACTATTATTGCTACTTATTCAACTATAGATTTCACCACTAACTAACAATACAATATTAATGTTACCCATAAAGTAAGTATTGCTAATATCCATATCACATAAATTGCTAGGATCTTTTTGTTGCAACAAAGAGGGAGACTCATCGTGTATTGCTTCATAAAATTTTGGATGCTAATTTTCTTTGTTCTTCTCTTTATTTAACCTTTGAGCAATAGAACATCTATGCCTACATTCTCTAGCATTTATGTTTCTTTTGGTAAAATTTTCAAGTTTTGTTTGTGTAGGAGTGGGTTTATCAACCATAGGTTTATTTTTTTCCCTAAGGGAAGGAATGAAAGGAACCATGGGAGGTTGTTTAACCACTTTCTCTTTAGCTTTGTAAACTTGTTTTATCTTAGGAGGCATGACATAATTTTTTTGGTTATCTCTTGGTTGTTTGTAGGAGATAGGAAAAATATCTATCTTAGGTTGGTCTTGGTTATTTGGATGGTATTTTGGTTCAATCATAGTTTTGTCAAGGATAGTAGACTCAATCATGGGTTGAGGCATGTTTCTAAGGGATCTAGTTTTGCTATGCAATTTTCCTTAAAATTTTTATAGGATTTGAGAAAGAAGTCCTCACACGGTTTAATAGTTTCCATAGACTTTGGCCAAAAGAAATCCAATGAAAGTTTCTAATGGGAAGACACATGATTAAAGCCACTATGGTGCACAGTAAAGATCTCATTGTCAAAGGGAAACTTTAAAAACTTATGGAGAACTAATGGGATGACTTCCATGGAACGTAGCCATGCATAGTTCCAAGCTTCACATGAAATTAATCCAACGTCAGGATGATGGAGGATGAGACATATAATTGTTTTAGTTTGATTCTTAGAGGAAGGATGATCGATCCCATCATATAGAAAGCAAAAACATTATGCATTTTTATCCATACTTTTGATTTATCATATGTTTTTTGATAGAGTTCATGCACAAGTAAGAATTCTTCAGTGATGAAATTCTCTCCATAGATGGCATCAATTAATATCACATTAGTGGGCTTGGATTTGATTCAGTGAGCTATGTAAAGAGGACCATTAGATGCATTTCTAATTATATCTTTTGAAGAGAAAGCAATTTCAAGAGGCATTTTAGTTTTTCCCTTACAAGGTTGAATTTCAATCAATCCAACCATATCATTCATAAGACCTTGTTTATCAGTATCCATGTTTTCATCATCCGTGATGAGAGCCATTTATGTCTCATTTTATGCCATGTTTTAGCCTATTTCATATGCCTTCATACCCATTCCCACATTCCATTTCCATTCCATATTATATCCTTTTACCATTTTATGTTGCATATGATTTAATATATATAAGTAATATTTAATTTAGTTTTTAGATAAAATATGTGAATAATAAATAGTAGATTTTATTTACAAATATTCGCTTCCATTATGCTAAATGCAACATGTTGATTGAAGAAGAAAACATATGCAATACAAATAAAACAATATATCATGCCATGTGTATTTTATTATTTTCTCATAAAATACTTTGGTTATTTAGTTATAACCAAACAATGTTTAATTTTATGGAGGAAAATGTCCTCACGTTAAAAATAATATTGTATTGTAACCATGAGCTATTTATGCTCCTACATTTTAGGGTGATCTATTTAAGCTCCCATTTAAGATCCTGCATTTTAGGTTGAGCTATTTAAGCTCCTATATTTTAGGGTGAGCTATTTAAATTCGTATATTTTGAGGTGGGTTGTTTTCCAACAAATGAAACAACTAAATATTTGTATTCAACAAATAAAACAACTAAATGTGAGCCACAAAATAATAGAGATGTGGCATGAAAATAGGAAATGGCTTACACATATTTATTGTATAAATATGAGCTATGTGAGAAGAAAGAGGCGGAATGTATGAAATCATATTGTTCAAAAATTCAATATTATTGTTCTGAGTTAATTCTATGAGGTCTCTGATTATTTTCTTCAATCAGTTGACTGGGAGGAAGGGCGCCCCCTCTACAACTGCCGAATGAATGTAAATATTTTATTTTATTTATGCAAAGTGTTTCATTATTTCTATATTATTTGAATTGATTGAACTTGAGATTATGTAATATCTATTTGTTTATATTTGTAAAGAATTTTAATTGATTCTCATATGCTGCACATTTAATTATGAATTTAGTAATTTGTGTTGAATTTCTATTTGAGAGTTTGTTGTGCATGTAGTTCCTGTGACCTAAATAGAATAGAATAGCTCCTATTTCCAAGAAGTGACAGTTCTTGGTGCCAATTTTATTTTAATTTGCAATAGGTTTATTTTCTAGCTGTATTCATAACCACTCATCTCACAACTCTCATCCCGTGTGTAGATTGCCATGATACCTTTCACAAGTTTATGCCCCCGTATTGACACGTATAGACCCAAACTAAAATTAATTGTTAAACATCAAATGATCCATTTTATTGTTTTCCCTAGTTTTAGCCTATCAATCCGTGTCAACTTTCATCACATCATTCTTCTTAGTTTCACTAGATTTGACAAATGAAATATTATGATTTGGCATGGGGTTGGTAAATATTTGCAAGTTTTGGTTAGGAGGGGAAATAGACTTATTTCCTTGATCATTTAAACCTTCAATTTGAAGTCAACTATAATCAATGAGGTCTTGCGCAAGATGTTTAAGACACTTACAATGTTTTGTATCATGTCCATTTTTTCATTGATAATGAAAATAGGAATTTAATCTAAAGTTTAGAGGTAAAGGATTATTAGGATTAGGAGTTTTAATGGAAGATAAGGAGATCATTTTCTATTCTAAAGTTGTAACATTGTGTTATGGAGGGTATCGAGTAAGGGAGTAAATTGTCTAGCTAGATCCTCAAATGTAAAAGGACTTTCCTTCTTTATAATAGTCACTTAGGTATCAACATGTTGAGTTGGTTGAGGGCCGGATTAAGTTGAATGAATCCTTTATTTCGTTTCGTAAAAGGTTGATAATTTTTTTGATTGTGGGCTTTGTTTCATGACTACTAACTAAGTTTTGATAATCATGAAGGGAAATACACAATTGTACAAATGAAGGAAACTTCATCATGTTGAGATTATCTTGTATCTTAGTTTGCAAGTTCTTAATGAACATTTGTTGAATATGAGGATCAGGAATATTTATGTTGAGGGAATAAAGCATTTGGTAGCATGAAATAAAGTCAATAATTTTTTCATCATCCTTTTTCTTATATCTCATCAAATCAGCTAATGTCATCTTAGGAGTCATATGCACTTGGAAAAATTCACTACATGAGGTGGTATAAATGGAAACATTGCTAGAAGGGTTTCCTTTCCCTCCACATTTCTCAAACCTAGGAATCTTTATACCTTGTGGTATCAGTGTTATCAATATCTCAAAGGATAAGGGATTTCTTTTGACATAGTATGAAGGTTTTCCATTTTGATTTTGGTTTATAGTGGAATTTTTTTTTTGAAGGGATGAAACATTTTGTAAAAGTTGGTTAAGGATGGCATCATTGGTTGTATTGTGAGATGGAGGTGAATATGGTGGTGTATGTGTGTTCAAAGAGGAGGTGAATGGAATAATTATGGGAAGTATTTAGTGGTAGTAGATATGACATGAGATGCCACAAAGGTACTAGGATTGCTAGTGGAAATACCCAAGGTAGGAAAGACATTACTAGTAGGTTGCATCCTTGTTGTAACTTGAGGGTTGGTATAGGTGGGAATAGAGACAATGGTTGTAGGAGGAGGAATTTGAGTTCCTCCTTGAATTTGGACATTTTTTTTGAAGTTTAAGCACAACTAGTGGTTGAGGTAAGATGTTTTCCAAAAATTTGAGCTAGGTTACACACAAGTTCTATTACTTGTTCACTTTCAATCATGCGGTATGTGTTATCTATGGTAGGAATAGTAGTGTTGGAATTTTTTTTAGTACTCACTTGGTGTTGTAGATTTGTTAACTCTTCATGGATTTGGATTATTTTTTCTTGAGGGACACTAGCAACCATTGTTTCAACACTTTTCATACTACTTGAAAGTAAAGAGTTGTGAAGGGTATCTAGTCCATACCTAGTGAACTAGTGTCAACACTCTGAGTGAAAGAGCTATATAACCCAAGATCCAAAATAAGTGTGTTATTGTGGGATGACATGAGTCTTGAACTATGCCTCACTATAGTATTACCAATAAGTCACCAAGTTGTAAAAATCATGCAAAGGACAATCAATGAATGCAAGATAAATGGAATGAACATAAGATAAATGATATGCTTTAATTCTAATTCTTATGTTTACAAATGCACTTGAAATGAAACCAAATTAAGCTAGATCCAATGAAATGAATGAAACAAAAACTTAGTAATATGAAATAGAATGAACACATTGAAAAAGATATCTAACAACAACAAACAAAATCACAAAAACAAGGTTTTTAATGCTATAAAATGTAGTTTCAGGTTTGATATGGGACTAAATCACCCAGAGGGGTGTATGAGTCCCAATTCAAGTTTTTGAAGGGTTCAAACAAGGAATAAAGTCAACACAAAATGCCCAAAAATTAGGTAAAAACAACCTATGTCAAGTCTAAATCACCCAAAGGGGTGAATGAGTCCCAGATGGGTGTTTTGACATTAAATTCAACAAATTCTAGTGAATGTTAAGGTTTCTAGTTTGTATATTCTCTTGACTATGTGTAATTATAGAATTTTAGATGAAATTCAATGATGCAAGATGCAAAAATGCAACCCATATGCACTTTCACTAATGTAATATTTAGAATCCCTAAATACAATTAACTAATGAAATACCTAATGCAAATTTAATGTAAACTAGATCTAGGATTGAAATGCACTCCAAATCATAAATAAGGGGTTTGAAGGTTGGGTTCACCAAAATGAACACAAGAAAAGAGGAATGTGTGCCACCTTTTAGGAGATGGAACACAAAAGGGGAAATGGATCTCTCCTATTTCCTTCTTAGTTCATTCAAGGAAACCCTAGAGATCTCAACCTAATGATCTAATTAGGAAAAGAGATTACAAGGTCTTCTTGGGTGTGATTAAAGGGGGTCCACCACTAAGCAAATTCTTAGAAAGAAAGAAATGCAAGTAATATGCAAATATAGTTATGTAACCTAGGAAGTGAAACTTAAAATTAGAATAAGAATTTGTGAATAAAAAGAGAAGCACCTAGAAGACCGGAGATGCTCAAAACAAGGTTTTCATTCCCAAAATTCTATCTTTTGGTGTGAACTGGGAATCATACACCAGATTGGGTGATTTAGTCTGAGTTTAGGGTTTTTGGCTAAATCTAGATTTTACAATTGTTAAACTAGGATCTACATGAAATGACTGAAAAGTGGCATACTAGGACTCATATGCCCAAGATGGCGATTTAGTCCCAGTGTTAGGGTTTGGATAAAACTCTGGTATCCTCTAGTGATCTTTTGTAGCTTCTCTCCTGCCTGATCTCCAAGTCTGAAACCTTGAATTTTGGCTTGTAGGTGACTTTCTATGAAGATGACAACTTCTTCAAAACTTTTATAGCTTTCTTAAATCATGCAACTTAGTATTCAAAGGATCTTGAAGCTCAAAACACCTAGATCTATAATCACACATGTAGAGGGAGACAAATGTTGATTTGTTAGTGGATAGGGGTTTGCCTTGGCCAAACCCCATTTTGGTAATTAAACCTTTAAATGAAATGAACTAGAATGAAGGAATGATGAATGAACAATATGTAATGTTGCAACTCACCAAATCTTTGTAACAAAGGTTGAAAGCATATGTGAAATGGCTAACATGAATGTAGATCTTGACTTTTGATTGTATGTTATGAATCTTAACTTGAATGCTTGCTTGAATCATGAAACCCTACATCACAAATGTTAGCTCAAAAACATGGTGCATGATGACTTTGACATGATGCTTGAATCTCAAGAATATAGCTCCAAAATGCTTGATAATCAGCTATTGAATGCTCTCTTGATCATAAATTTTCTATAGGAATGCTTGCATAAGACTTCTAGCTTGTTAGGAGAAAATATGTGAAATAGCCTTGTATTTATACTTGTTTATGCCAAATTTCCCAAAATTACAACACTACAAGCTGACATCAAATCTTCGAGAATAAAATCCCACCAAGAATTGAATTCAAAATAGGTCCAAGCTAAAGTGAGACTCATAATCTAGTTGGGGTGTATGAGTCCCAGTAGCCTAGGCTTGGGACATAAATTTCAAGAAATGCTAAGTTCTATGCCAAATTCAAGACCAAAAATTGAAACTTAGGTGGGACCCATACGCCTAAGGTGGCATATGAGTCCCAGATCACTAAATCTGGAACACACAACCCAACAACATGAAATTATGATTGGTCATTAGATAAGTGCCAGGACTATCCTCAAAAAATGCATTAAATAAGGCATGTGGATGCAAAATTGAACCAAAAAAGGCATAAAGAAGCTCAATTTTAGTAGGGAAGCCCCAAAAAAGTGTGAAAATGTAAAGGGATACATTTTTGTACACTACACTTACCATGTGACAGTTGTACAGGGGCCATACTAGGGGCCCTAGTAAAACATTTTTAGCTCCTAAACCCATGTCACCAAAGATAAGTGAATTTTATCTCAAAATTTCTTAAATCAACCTCCTAAATGTAATTGTGAGGTCCTTTTTCTACCAAAATACTCCTAAAATTCACCCACCTCCAAAAATTGCAAAAATAATAATTGAAGATTCTATATTTGATCCTGTAACCCTAGTTGAGAAGAAAAAACTCAAAAATAGAGAAGGTGTTCAATGAATCTCTACTCTTATGCCATGTTAGATTTGTGAATAACACAAGACATAGGATAAAATAATGAAAAAAAAAATTCACTAAAGAGATTTGCATAACAAATATTTTCTATTACTCAATAAGAAAATACTTATTTGTTGTTTCATCATGCATCTCATGTTATTCACAAATCTAAAAGGATGGAAGAATTGATAGATCAATTGCAATTTGAGCATAGATACCCCTGAATGAAGAACTTGAAGAAAAAAATATACAAGGTGATCAATCAAATCCCTAAGTAGGAATTTAAGGAAGAAGAAGCATGGTATGGACATTTACATTTTGGAGATTTGAGCTTGTAATACAATAAAAAAATATGAAATAATTTTCACAAATAGAGTATCCAACTATTTCTTGTAAGATTTGTATTATTTAAAAATAGCATAGAGAGATATTTCCAATAGGAGTTTCATATAGAGAAAGGGCATTATTGGAACTAGTTTATAGTGATTTGTGTCAACCAATGCAAACTCTATCATTTGGAGGTAGTGCTTATTTTTTAACCTACATTGATAATTTTAGCAGGAAGAGTTGGATATATTTTCTCAAGTAGAAGTTTAAACAATTTAGAAAATTCAAATAATTCAAAGCTATAGTGGAAAAGAGAAGTGGCCATTTCATCATGTTACTTAGATCAAATAGAGGAGGTGAATACATGTCTAATAATTTTTTACATTTTTGTAGATATCATGACATCAAAACATACTTTACCATGAGGTACACACCAAAATAAAATGTTGCAGTAAAAATGAAGAACAAAAAAATAATGGAGATGGCTAGAAGCATGTTGAAAGAAAAAAATTTCCAGATAAATATTGGGAAAAGGTAGTGGCATGTGGAATGTATATTGTCAATAGAAGCTCAAAAAAGAGTATCAATGAACGAATTCCACAAGCTTGGAGTGGTAAGAAAAATAGTGTATCATTTTATAATACCTTTTTGTGTCGCATATTCTCTTGTGCCATCAGAATTAAGAAGAAAACTTGATAATAGAAGTGAAAAATGTATTTTTATTGGAAGAATCGAAAGGTTATAAATTGTATAATCTCATTACAAATAAATTGAGTCTTAATAAGGATGTGGAATTTAAGGAAGAAGAATCATGTGATGGAAGCATTGATAGATCAATTGAAATTTGAGAATCAATACCCTTGAATGAAGGAGAACTTGAAGAACAAAATATGTAAGGTGATCAATCAAATCAACAAGTAGGAACAATCACTACAAGGAATTTTTTACAAGGTGAATCATTAGGTCATACATGTCATTATACTCCAAATTCACAAGTAATTGATGAATTAGATCCTACTCTTGCCTCACTAAGTTCAAAGTATAAAGCTAAGAAAATGAGAATTTTGAAAGAGATACCTAATCAAGGAGAAGAAAATTTAGATTTTTGTTCAAATTTTTCTTTATTTTATCATGATCCTATGTATTTTGAAGAAGAAATTAAAGAGAAATATTGGATCAAAGCTATGGATGAAGAGATGGATTCTATTGAGAGAAATCAAACATAAGATCTATTTGATCTACTTGAAGGTAAGGATTGCATAGGATTCAAATGGGTTTATAAAGCTAAATTTAATATAAAAGGTAAAATTGAAAATAACAAGGCAAGGTTAGTAGAAATTTTTCTTGCACAACAACATGAAATTGATTATAATGAGACATTTGCTCTAGTTGCTAGACTTGATACTATTAGAATGATTTTAGCAATAGCTACACAAAATATATTTATTTTTTTCAAATAGATGTCAAATTAGCTTTCATGAATGGTTTTCTAGAGGAAGAAGTATATGTGAAACAACCACTAGGTTATGAAGTGTATGGACATGAAGATACATTATATATATTAAAGAAGATACTCTATGGCCTCAAACGAGCACTAAGAGCATGGTATAATAGGATTGATTCATACATGAAAAATAATGGATTTTGCAAAGTAGTAGTGGGCCTAAATTGTACAAAAAATAAACAAATAAAGTCAAATTTTGATCATGTTTTTATATTTTGATGATTTTATTTTCACTAGAAATTTGTCTATAGCCATATTTAAATCAACTATGAAGAAATAATTTGAGATGAAAAATTTGAGATTAACAAAATATTTTTTGGGCATTGATATTGTTCAATCAGATAAGAAAAAATTCATTATTCAATCTAAATATGCAAAAGATGTGTTTAGGATGTTAAATTATAATCCAACACCTATACCAATTGCTACAAACAATAAAACTAGCTTAGAAGATGAATGGCCTAATATCAAAATTCTACAATGTTCAAAAGACTAATTGAAAATTTGATGCATCTTACAATTACAAGATCAAATATAACATATGGGGTTAGTCTAATATGAAGATTCATGGAGTCACCAAAAGACTCACATTGGCAGGTTGGAAAGAGGATATTGATATATGTTGTAGGAACAATGGATATCAAATTTTATATTCCTTGAAACTAATGATTTTGGTTGGATTGTTTGTATTGAAATTGATTTTGCAAGTGCCATTGATGATAGGTAGAGTACTTCAAGATATTCCTTTCATTTTGGGACAAGTGTAGTATCATGGGCATCAAAGAAGCAAACCTTATTGACACTTTCATCAAATGAACTGAAATACATAGTAGCCATATTAGCAATATGCCAAGAATTTTGGATGAGGAGAGTATTGATATATTTATTGCAATCATAGGAAGAGCCAACACCAACTCTTTTGTGACAAAAAATCAACAATTGCATTGTCAAATAATCACGATTTCACAAGAAAAGCAAGCACATTAATACAAGATACCATTTCATCAGAGGTTTTGTGATTAATGGAGAAATCAATTTGGAGTTTTGTGAATCTGAAGATCAATTAATAAATACATTTACCAAGGCATTAATAAAAAGGAATTTTAAGCTTTTAACAGTTTGGATATTATAAATAGTGAAGCAATTAATGGTAGAAATTAAAAAAGAGTATTGAGATATTCCAATAATTTCTATAGATTAACATAAAAATTGTAGATTTGCATGAATTCAATGCTTTAAGATGTACATGTGTTTATTTCTATTGTTGGAAAAATCACTATTTCTAGATTATCAATCTTACCATCTCAAACTGTCTAAGACACTATTGACTCTTCAGCCTCCAGAATACATCTTTGATTTTTGTTAAGGACAGGGGTATACCTGTGACCCAGTCCAGTGAGGGGATCCATGCAGGCCAGTTCCAACCAAGTAAATCAAGAGCAGAGTCAAAAGGGAAACCAATGGGAAGCATCTTTGATTTAATTTATTAATTAATTAAAATATAATATATATTTTTTCAATTAATTAATAAATAGGGTGAAAGATGTATTCTGGGAACTGGATAGTAAGACCTCTATAAAAAGAGACAACTGTAAGCAGTTTTTATTATCAGAAAAAAGCAAAGCTGTAGCTTTCAATTTGTTTCGCTCTGCCTCTGTCCTCTACAGGCAGGACCTACGCTGCAGCGTAACTCTTGTATATATATTTTTCTAATATAATTATCTATTCAAAGAACTGCACAGAAAGCTTTTTAGAAGTCTTAAATCTATAGCTTAATTAAACTCCTACAGTAGTGCTAAAGAACCTAAGCAAACCGTACTCTACTAACATGGCAAACCATCCTCTCATCCTCCTATCAACACTCTCAAACGCCCTTTCACTACACAAGAATGCCCAAAATAAACTCCAATCTCACCAAAGAGAATAAGAGCCAAGGTTGAAACTCTAACAACTTACTCAGAAGTAAAAGCCACAGAGTTCAAAGGCGGCGCTGCTCCCACATTAAATTCCAAAGACAATGCGCAAGCTGCCAAAATAGTGTTTGGAAAGCTCCTTTTCCCGGCACTTGATATCACAGATGGAGACACAGGAGGCGTGCTAATAGACGAAGACGGCGACCTCTGCGCCCAACCGTTGTCCTCTTTGCTGGTAATCATTTTCTTATATTCAAAGAAATACCCAATAAAATGCACATCGTTAAAATGCACATTCAAATAGATTTTCATATGCAACTGGCTGGACCTTTCCAGTCGCAAAAACAGGTCCCATCCAGACCGCCATTATTGTAAAACAAACAAACTCTTGCCCCCTATTTATGTCCACTCTCGCTACATTTTCAGGATTATTTAAAATTGCTTACGGCATCTCGCACATCGATTACGGAATATAATATATTGATTGGAGTCATCGAGCGCTTGGCACAGGCGAGCTAGGATACTTTTGCATTTTCCCTAAGCTAAGATGGATGGATGGACTCCAAGGTATTGTTTTTTTCTAACTGCTTTATTATGAAGCATGTTTATGTTATTTCTTCTCATGTAACTTTCCAATGCTAAGACAATAAGTCAGACAATTTAAATAAAATCTTGCATACCTGTCCACCTTTATCATAATGTTCATGGAGATTAATTCTTGTTGAAAGAAATTATAAATACTAATATTTATTATATATATTTAAATTATAGATGTAGCATATAGCATATGGTGTTACATTCATATGTAGAATTTAAAAGTCAAGACTCAATGTATATTTAATGATTTTGTTTCCTCATTTTATAGCTTCATTTTTTTGGGTTTTACTCTTAAGTAAAATGATGTGTATTTATATGTTTTAGGTATTTCAAGGTTTTATGAGTTATGTTTGATTTGAAAAAGTAATTTATGATGAAAACTCATTTAATTTTATAAAAATATTAAAATAGTTTTTATGAAAAATTGTATTTGAGTAAACAAGTGTATTTTCAAATTTAAACTCATTCTTATCATTTTTAAAATAAAATAATCAGTGTTATTCCTTTCAATCTTTTGCAATATCATACAGATATTTTCTTCAAATGTATTAATTGATTCATTTTTCATTGGGAATGTTGTCTTCTATGATCCTCTTGTGTTGAATCACTAGTTTGTTTTGAAAGAGCCTTATTAACAACTTCCAACCTTACCAACAATTTTTACTTCTCTCTCAATTTTGTATTGTAATTTTCCTTGGATGAATGAGCTAGTTTTTCATTTATATTATCCATGAACTTATGATATTGGATTTATGTGAAATTGATCAAACATTTAATGTCTTGAAAAAATGAAGGCAAAGTGAAGAGATGAGAAGAAACACTCCAAATTGTACCTAGTCTTTTTTTGTATTTGAGTTATGAAAATAGTCATTTTTCTATATCTAAATCCTTTTATTATATTATTTCATCTAAATTTAGGCATAGAGTATACTAGAAAAATGTGTGCATTTTTTTTATAGTAGATGCATAATTATAGAAGAATAATTTTTCACAACACCTTATTGTCAAAAGTATTGCATAGTGTAGACATGCAAAATTAGCATCATGCATTTCATTAAGTCATATTCATCCATTCATCAAATAAATCAAGTTTATTTATCAATCTCCTAAAGTCACCAACACTTATATTAAATAAATCAAATTTGATCCTGAAATCACCCTCCTTGATTAATTAAATCAAGCATTTATTTAATTAAATTTGAAATCACCTTCCATCCCTTTTGATTTATATAAATCAAAATATTTAAGTCAAATGGGTCAAAATCCCCTAACATCATCTTAACTAAGCTAATCTTGATCAATCTAATCTAACCATCCATCACATCCTCTAGCTTTTCCCACTTGCACTAGTAAATCATTTTAATTCATTTATAAAATCAACATTTTCCATCAACATGGCATCTTTGAGGAATATTCCCTCAAGTTTGAATTCAAAAACAAGTGGACATGTACACCCAACAAAGCATTTATGAGCTCTTACATGGCTCTTACATGTCCCTTGCAAAGGTCAAACTCAACATTAAATCTCAAATTCAAATTTGAATCTTCCCCTCTTTGGCACATTGGCCAAAACTTGCACATTCCTCAACCACTCACAAGTTGACAAGTGGCCTCTTTTCATTGGCTTGTTTTTAGTCCCACATCCTCCATGTTTGGAATTCTTATATCCTTCTATTCTACAAATAAAGATCATCTCCATTGGTTTACTCCTCCACAATCTTAGCATTTCATATCCACAAAGCTAATGCAAAGTCACTCTCTTCAATTGAGAACTAATTTTTCCCACCTCATATCATCCTTATAAGCATTTTTATATCATTTTTATCATGGAGCTTAGTAAAGGATTGGGAAAGGGCTTCTTTCCATAAAAGCACCAATCCACTATGAAATAAAGTTTGATTCATGTTGTTTATATGCTCATTTAGTTTTTCTTGTTGTTTTAATATCTTATTTAGCATATCTAACATGATACAATATTTCATAGGGATATTAGATTTGTTATGTTTTATTTGACTTCAATAATAATGCTTGTCAAAGACTAACATTATGCAGATTTGGCATACACATAATGGCGCTAGAAGGAGGGCGAGTTTCCAATTTTAGAGCAACAAGAGTCTATTAGACATGAGTCTTCTTTGAGTGACTGTGTGGGAATGTGTGATCCCAATTCGTTGAATATTGACTACATGGAAAGGGTTTGATTTGGCGTAGGGGTTTGCTCAACGTAATACTATGATTTTAAGGTGCTTCAAAGGCTTCTTTGGCTTATGCATAATCACTACCAGGTCTGAGATATAACCATCTCTTCATTGTTTATTATTGTTGTACTCTGACTGAGAGTAAATTATAAAATATACCTTGCTGTAGTAGTTTTCTGAGCATCAATATTTGTATATCTTCCCTTTCGCATTACTCAGTTTAGTTTTGTATAAGCCTGTAGTTTTGTGGTTAGGCTTATTACTGATTAATGAATATATATGTACTACATGTTCATGTTTGACTAGTATCTAGTACCTTGGCCCATTGTGCAATCGACAAGAGATGGGTTGAACTTGTGAAAGAGAGCTATTGTATGTCTGTTACCTGGGCCGAAATTCACAAGATGCTTTTCTGTGTATGTATGTAGAATAGTGATTACTATAAGAAGCTTGGTTCTACTTCACACAATCAAAAGATACTGAAACTAAAATCTCAACAATCAGATTGATAGATTTAATAGCAAAAAGTGTTTGCACCAACTATTGAATATTAGACTAAGGATCCACAGTTAGTAGGAATGCAAACATAAATGTCTGAGAACAATTATCCACCCAAATTTACATACAATGCATATAGTCTAACTTACTCAAAACAATAATAGTGCCTTAATCATATAGTATAATCTAGTCAACAGAATGCCACACTATTAGCTTAGAAATCACAGAATCGTGCTTTCAAACTGAAGCCCATTTTGATACAAGAGCATAAACTGATATGGTAAGTCTATTACATTTAGAAAACATACATCACTCAAGTTCAATAGAAATGTTCACCCAGGTCATAACGGTGGTAGCAAGTACAGGTAGATTGTGGTGATGAATGGTTGGAATCAACTAAGATTGTTCAATTGTTAATCTTTAGCAATAAGACTTTGTCCCCTCTACCATGTGCATCCTGTGTGCACCATACATTATGGCTCTTTTGCATTGCCTTTGGCATTTTTTTTCTTTCTTTTCACTGTCTTTCATAGAATCCATGCCCTCTCCATACTCCCATTTGTTTTCTAGTCTTTACGCCTGCTAATAGCATTGACTTAAAAGTTTCTTACACCTCTTCTAGCAAAATATTTTCTGCTCAAATTCTGAAATCATTATCTTTTATAAAGTTGACATCTCTTTTAGGATTTATGTCAAGCAGTTCATGTACCTGGTCACTGATGACTACATTTCTTTAAAGATTTTTGTTAAGTGGTTCACATGCCTTTAAGCGCCTTGTCTATGCTTCCACATTTTGTCAAAAAATAGTTCGCATGCCTTGTTTATGCTTCTAGATTTTGTCAAAATAGTTTACATGCCTTGTCTATGCTTCCACATTTCGCATCATTTGATATTCACAATGCTTTGACCTTGTAATAAAATTCCCATTTTGGCATAGGCTACAAGGATGCTAACCAAAGGTTGTTGAATTTGGTTCTACACCTGCCGATTACATTAGCTTGAAAGCCATTAATCGCTGGTATAGGCGCAATGAAACAATTGTGAGTTCACTTGTATATTTAAAGTCAAATCTATCCTTGTTTTTCTTTTTCTTTGTAGACCACACCAGTAAGTAAATGATATAAACTATTCGCTAATTCTAATAGATGCACATGAGAGAAGTAAAGGACGGTAGCTGATAAAGATAACGTGTGAAGAGAAACAAAAACCGTCAGAAGCTATGCACATCTAAAGCTCCATATTATTTTGAAATGCAGACAAAGTAATATTCTTATATCTTATTACAAATTTGAAACAGGACAAAATGATATAGACTTATTGCACTTTTATCAATTCATGTGACTTGATTTGGCGTGTGGCTCAATTTAGGTGCAGTAAACTATAACTCCATCAATGCCTATTTATTGGATCAATGGTTGTGTTAGGCCGATAATTCATCATTACAGATCAAGGTTGGGGGCATGTTAGAGCCTACATCTATGACACATTTCAATAAATGAAAGAGGATTATTTGAATTTATTTTCCAATAAGAAATTTGTCTACAGGTGGTTATAAGCACTGCATTAATTATATATTGACTGTACTATGTTTTGTTTTGCTCTATTATCTACACTTGTGGTCCAAATATGAAGCATACTCTGACAGTGTCATATTGCTATCAGATGTGATATTGTTGTTAGTTCATTTGATTAAATATGTTCAAAGATCTATGAATTTAATATTTCTAACAATGTCATGACTGTTCAACCTCAACATTGATAAAAGATTGGCTGCGCAGAAATGGGGAAGTCTTTCTATCATTCATAGTGCTATTTTTAACGCATTTTGTGGCCTTTTGTAGGAATCGGTATGTTACCATGACAAAGAAAGAAAAAGATACCATGAAAAAGGAATCAATCTTTTTCTGACTAAGTTTTTGCATTTAATCGTTGGTCATTGCATTAATTCACTATAAATATTTAATGCATACATTTTCCAATGTTGGATTGCATTAGTCTTTGACCAAGTATTTCAACTAAAGACTTTAATATTATGAAAAGATGATGATTCATTTGTTAGTCTAAAATCATTGAGTCTTTATCATTTGAAAATAATTCTTTTTATGAATGATTAAGTCTAATATTGGATTGCATTAATCTTTGTCATTTTTTAGTCTAAAATCATTGAGTCTTAATTTTTTTCTTTCATTTGAAATCAATGATTAAAATGAACTTAATTTAATATTTTGATCCTCACATGCTTGTCTTTTTGTTTAATAGGAAAACGAGGAAGGTGAAAACGAAGGAGAACAAAGAAAAGAAAAAGGAAAACGAAAGAAGGGGAAACATAAGGAAGATATTTTGCAAGATCAAAGTGTTTTTCTAACACTTGTTCACAAAATTTTTATCTCTTCTTTCTTAGGACACTAATTTTTGTTTGGGTTTAAAAAGAATCTTTCCAATTTTTGCAAAGGTTTAAAATAAACATTAGAAATACAACTTACTAAAGTTTGTTTTGGGTTAACAATTGAATGAAGTGTCTCTCATTTGTCATTTGGTGTTTTAAAAAGAACTCACATTTTGCTTTGTGGATTTAAAAAGAACAAGTGCAACTTTTTTTTTCATGAAGGCTTACTTAAACTAAAGGCATTGAAAAAGGACATATGTGCTTCTCTCGCGCTTTATAGCGATCTTGAGAATCAAAAGGAATTTTTCATGACTTTAGGGTGAGATAAAGAAATCACCTCCACACTTCAGTTTGGGTTTAAAATTGAACAAAATCTTGTGCGAGTGTGGGTGAGCTTATTGCATGTGTTCTCCCTTTGTTTCTAAACAAGGGTCGATTGAACTATGAATAAGTTTATTCGATTTTGTCTATCTTAGAGGGCCCGCCTTGGGGAAAAAGTACTCTCCCAAGGGAACGACTCAATCGGTAACACTCTAAAGCCAAGAGTATTTCCAAATGGGATATAAATGTGGGTATTGGAGTAAACGCCAATATCACATGGTTGATTTCGACGAGATGGATCTGAAAGGGGACTCTCACCGTATGGGTCAATCTCCAGGAGTGAAAAGTCCAAAATAAAACCCTTGTTTGTAGTGCCCTATTAACTCATTCATCGAGTTTATCAAAGTGGTGCATTGGAACTTAGATTCCAAGAAGTTACTTGCCATGTCCGATCTTGGTTGAAATGTAGAGGTTAATACTTCATTCTTAACATACCTTTATATTTTTTCCTTGGTCGCATGTAAAATCATCTCTTCTACTATGGAGGGCATGAGGCAAGCCCAATAAGAAAAATGTACCAATTGAGCTAGGGTGTTATATTTCTTGTGAGTTATTTTGAAAACATAGAGCTTTGATTGAAAACATTGGAAAACTAACATTCAACATGAGCATCAAATCTCTAACCCTTTAGGGGAAGCAAATATCCTTGAACAAATTCACATATTATTGCTTTCCCTTGGGATTTGTATCCTTAGAGGCTTCTAAGCATTTGGATTTCATCTCAATTTTTTCCTACTAAGGTCAACAATAGGTAACTCTTGCCTCAAATTTCCTTGGTTTCCACATAATACACTTTGTGGGATAAGGGGAAAGTTGAGACATTAGACATCTAGATTCAAAATATAACCAAGATTGTGTTTGTGGTAAAAAAAGAATCCATTAAGAAAAGATTAAATCAATTGGACCCTACACATTTCCTTGGCATCATTTGGTCATATGGTTTTCATGCAAACATTGGTCTTCTGATTTTGAATTACTCTTAGAGAAAGACATGTTCTTCACTATATTGGTCTCAAAAACAAGTCCTTCCTAGGTTCATTTAGGATCAAATCAAACACTTCATTCATTCAAAAATTTATCATCTTCATCCCATAAACAACTTTAGAGCATTGGAAACATCATTCTAGAATTGGGTATATCATCAAAATCAAAATCACCTTGTTTAGTTAAGTGTATGGGAATGTATCCTTTCTCATACATTTAATTGAATTAGCAATCCTTTGAACAAGTTCATCCTAAGGTCACATCCAACATCTTAGGGTTTACAAGTTCATTATCCAATCAAATCAATCAACATCAAGCCCTAAGTCTAGCATTGATACAAAGTCCCTAAATGTTCAACACTCATATTATTTCCCCTTTTCATCCTTCATCTCGTCACTGGTCCTAAGAACCTTAAAGGTCACTTTTGCAACAAGGTCAAAACACAAGAGGAACATGGAATATAAAATTTATCCATAGATCATGAGTAATCCAAGTCAACTAAGCTATCAAAGCCTTACAAAGCCGATTGATTATCAACACTCACATCTATACAAACTGTACATGGGATCATTACCTTTGACAAATGTCAATAGTACAACAAATGTGATAATGCCCAAATAAAAGTTTGGGAAACCTTTCCCAATGGTAGATTTAAATCTAAGTCCAAACCTACAAATCCACCAACCAAACAATCAATGTATGAGCCTTAAAATAAACAATGTCATCCAACCAAGTCCCTACATGCCAAATGAGAATGTACCAAGTACAAGTTTTCCAAACATGAATCCAAAAAAATTTGGGATAAATATGTTTTCAAATCATACAAATGTTGTTCAAAATCCAAACAATATGTTAATGACTCCAAATCAAGTCAATGTGATTCCCAACATCAACAATGTTCAATTTCAACCTATCATGCCAAATCTGAACATCAGATCCCAAATCAGAACATTGTCCAAAATCAATTTGTCCATGATTCCATTCAAAAAACACAAGTATGCATCCAAAAGTTGCTTGAACAAAAACCAAATCAACTATATCAAGGGAGTCAAGATCAAAATCAAGATCAAATTTGGCGAGATCAAATTGCTACACTTACCAAAATAGTTGAGTCATTGTGCCAAGAGCCATCTCCACCACCATTACCCATATCAACATCATTCCTTGGTTTAGGGCTTCCCCCTTTACCTAGCACCAATCACTCCATCCAAATCAATCCACCTAACACCAATCAAGCCATCACATCAAATCCTTTGAATATACCATCGACATCACACGAAGAGATGGTATCTAATCAAATGACAACATTGATCTTGACAAATCAAAATATGGTCTCCCAAGGACCTATCACTTTGGTCATTCCAACCATTCCTATCACCTCGATCACTCCAACCACCCATATCACACCCATCACATCTCAAATCCTCACTACCATGATCGCTCTAAGCGTATCTCAAACACTTGTTACTACATCCAACAAGATTCTGAATCCTCCACCACTACCACCAAAACCAAATGCAATAAGACAATATAACATTGCGCTAAAAGCTCACCAAGCCTACTGGTGCAGGAGCACTCATAGATCACCATAGATTGTTTAGAAGGTCTATCTAGGAGAGTCTTGTCTAGGACAACTAAGCAAGCAATAAAATTTAGTTCATTTGGATGTAAGCCTTAATTGCATTTTTTGTTGGGTTTTAATCAGATGAAGGTCATGTTGACCATAGAATAGGTATCATTAGGTTCTAGCTCAAAATAAGGTTTTGGATTTTGAGGAATTCTTGCAAATATTTGAAAATGTTGCTCAATTAGAGCTACAAGTGGCCAAGAAGAGCACAAGGGAGAGGATAACTATTTTAAGGACCCTATTTATGGAATGCCTTGACATTGGAGTAGGGCTGGAAGCATTTGTTATGTTTTGAAGTTTTGTGAATTCAAGAAAAGCAATTGTGTTTGGAAGAGAATTTTTTGATTTTTGCATTGAAGTGAGCTTTTAATGGATTAATCATGGTGGTGTAACTTGTGTAGAATGTAGTGTAGTAGTTATCCAAGCATTGTGTGACATTAGGTAGTTTCTTTATTCAATTTCAAGCTTTGTTTGTAAATAGTTTGGTTTCCATACTGTTGTTGGTCTGAACTAGGTAGTTTTGTGAAAATAGAGTGTTTGTTCACTTTCCCACCGTACAAATTGTATGACCCTTTGGGAATAGTGACTAGACTCCATGTATGTACATATGGTAGGGTTTAGGGTTTTTGAAAATGTAGGAGCTACTATGGATGTCTTGCCCTAGGTGAGCCAGGAAGAGTCTAGCTAGGGAAGAAAAAAAGTGCAGAGCACTTGATTTGCAGGGGTGTCCATTTCTTGACAAGTCACAGGGTGGAGGGGGTAGGTAAGTACCTTGACAAGACATAGCATGGAGGAGGAAGTACCATCAATCCATCTGGTGTGAGGAATATCTAACAGTTTGCAGTGAGGTCAGGGAAGGGTTTGTATAGGCCTAATTATGCCAAATTATGGGTTAGGCCTTTTTATGGATAGTTGAGACCCAAGACCCCAAAAATATTTGAGAGGTGTACTTATGAACCAGGAATCATAAGAAAAGATTGGGTGTTCTTTGGAAAGTTTTAGAGAACTAACCTGATTTCTCGGAGGAGGCCTAATTGGGGCTCCTAGGGCTAGTAGTCTTTTTAGGCCTAAATGAGGGTTTGGTGAAAACAACCCACATATGGAGCTAAGTGGACTCCTAATACACTTAGTATGATGGATTAAGGACCTTAGAAGCATCTCCACACCCCTACAAAACTATATCCAAGAGTTTGGAGGATTAGTAGCCTTTAGAGTGGATTAAGGGCTAAGGCAAGGGTTTCAAGTTTGCACCAAGTCTTGGCTTGGTAGGAGGATCTTTAGTGATAGTTGGGTTGGAAAAAGAAACCAGGGGACCCTAAGAAGGAAGAGATCCTATAGGTTGCAAGTGGTGGAGTGAGACACCATAGAGGTCTTCCAAGCAAGACCCAGAGCATGAATCGATGATTGATTCATCCAACCTCCCTATTAGATTGGTATCAGAGCAACAAAAGAGTTGGGATAGAATAATATATGTTAGAGATTGAGTCTAGTGGTTCTAATAACATGGTGACAAACACATAATTGTCCAAGAAGGTCAAAGAATAGGAGGAAGACAATAGGCTATTAAGGGAAAGAATAGCTCAACTTGAGAAAGCAATGGATAATGTGCAAACCAAGACTGATGAGGTCAGTGTTAGGTTGGAAGGTAGGGTACCAAAGAAAGAAGAGGTTGCAGAGGAAGACAATATCCTTGAACCTAACCCTGTTTTACAAGAAGAGCCTTTCTTGAAGGCATTGAAGGCTTTGAGTGGAAAAGAACTTGAAGGAATACCATTGTTTAGTGGGAAAATGGAAGTTGATCTAGTCATGGATTGGATAGAGGGAATGGAAAACCATTTTGAATGTGATGGAGTAACTGAAGCACAGAAGGTGAAGTTGGAAAAGTCAAGATTAGGAGGTTCTGCCTTGACATGGTGGAAGTTCATTCAGATAGAGAGAGAAAAGGAAGGCAAGAAGCCTATTTCGACTTGGAAGGGAATGGTTGCTGAATTGAGAGAAGCATACATGCCATATGATTATGAAATTTAGTTGCACAAGAAAATACAGAGCTCGAGACAAAGAGACCAAGATGTAAATTCCTATACGGAGGAGTTCCAAAAACTTTGCATGAGGTCTAATGTATCTGAGGATGAAAATCTTAAGGTGGCTAGATACCTTAATGGTTTGAAGTGGAACATTCAAGAGGAGATGACTCTTCTAAGTCCCAAAATAGTGCACCAATGCTATCAGTTGGCTACAAAGATTGAAGAGAGGAGTAAGAGAAAACAAGTCCATGCTTCTAAGAGCAAAGAAAAAGGCAGAGATCAAAGAGGACATAGAGGTAGATACCAAGGTAGAGGGACTGAACAAATAAGTCAGGGAGAGTCTAAACTCACAGAGCATGGAAGTGAAACAACTTCTAGAGGAGGCTATGGAAGAGGTAGAGGATCTCAAGGAGGTTCAAATAGAGGAAGAGGAGCAGGCAGAAGTAACTCATAATTTGCTATTATGAAGTATTACAACTATGGTCAAGTAGGTCATCCAACTTATAGGTGCCTAGAGAAAGAATCTTCATCAAATAAATAAAAGAGAGTAGCATATTCTCAAGAGGACACCATGAGTACCAAGTCACCAGAGGTTAGTCACATTCAGTCAGAAATGGGGGAGAACTTGATGTTTAGCAGGGTTCTAATCAGACAACCTGTCAAAGAGGAGCCAAAGAAAAGGAGACCCTTATTTAGGGTAAGATGCAAAATAATTGGGAAGGTGTGCAAGGTTATAGTGGATTTAGGGTCTACTGATAACATTATCTCTAAGGAGGCAGTGAGAAAGTTGAAGTTGGAGAAAGTACCCCACACTAGCCCTTATAAGGTGACATGGTTGAACAAAGGGCAGAGTGTTCTTGTAAATGAGCAGACAACGGTGGAGTTATCCATTGGAGGGTACAAGGACAAGTTTATTTGTGATGTGTTTCCTATGGATGCATGCCATATTCTATTGGGAAGACCATGGCAGTATGACAAAGGAGCCATCTATGATGGAAAGGAGAACAATATCTCATTCAAGAAGGATGGAGGGTAAAAGCACAAAGTTGTGTCACACTTTCGGCCAAATAAATAGTTCCGAGCGAAATATTTTCGCCGGAAAGGTTTCACCCGAATAGGTTTCGACCGAAACCATGTGGCATATTACGTGGCACATAGGTTTCGGTCGAATAAGTTTTGCCCGAATCCAAAAAAATCAAAATTTTCCTTTTCCCGCTTTAAAACTGCCTTCGAAATTGGATTTTTTAATGTGCGGGGTTTCTATAGAAAGGGTTTCGGTAGAAACAGTTTCTATAGAAAGGGTTTCGGCCGAAACCCTTTCTATAGAAACTGTTTCTACCGAAACTGTCTATGTGGCATCCTAGTTGGCAGCCAACTCAGCTTTTTTCAGAATTTTCTGAAATTTCAACTTTAGCCAAGTATTTCTTTAGTCAGAATGATTTTTTTGCAAAAACAAAAAATACCCTTTTGTAGAGCTCAGAGTGGAGAATCCAAATATATAATTTTTTTAATATTTTTATTAGTTTTAATATATTTTATTTTTAAAATAATGCAAGTAGGTTTTCAAAATGAAAAAAAGAGTTGATTACAAATTAAAAACAAGATAGTAAAACTTATTAAAAAAATTTAAATCTTATATGGGGCACAAGAGGAGAGAGTCTTCTTCAAAAGGGTATAATTTTTTTTTGAAAATGATTTAAAATTTTGAAAATAGTTGACGGCCCGTGAAAACTATCAAATTCTGACATGTTTGACTTTAAAACGTTATTACAAGAAAAATATACATCAAAATTTGATTTTTTTTTTCCATGCACAAGATATTGAAGTTACCTATTTGGAGAAAAAAAAATTAGGGAGAAATGAAGTTTTTTTCAATTTGTTTCTTGACGGCCCGTGAAGTCACTCTTTTCTAAAATTTTCAGCATTCCAAAATTTGTCCTTAAATTGATAAAAACATAATGAAAATAATTTTTTTTTTAATTTTAAAAATTACAACAATAAACTTCATCAAAAGTTCTACATTTCATTAGTTTACACCATTTTAAAATTCAAAACATAAAGACCACTTTTATGTGGTCGAAGTTCAGAATTTTTTTTGCTGTTGGCCGATTCCTTTATAAAGTGTGACATAGGTTTGTGCTTTTACCCTGGACAGACATTCAAACTGTGCAGTCACTGTCAGATGAGGAAGAAGGATAGTCAAAGACCCCTAGTGTCTTGTTAAGTAATGGCAAGGAGTTTATCAACACTCTACAACAAGAAGGGGAAGGATATGTGGTCATGGTGCAACCCAAGGAGGAAGAGAAGACTAAGAAAATAGTCATACCAGGAGCAGTCCAAAAGTTGCTTGAGAAGTTCAAGGACATGGTCAGTGATGGAACACCAGCAACCTTACCTCCAAAAAGAGCCATCAGTCATCAAATTGACTTCATACCAGGGGTTTCATTGCTAAACAAAGCAAATTACAAGCTTACACCATATTAGAACCTAGAAGTAGCTAGACAAGTGTAGGAGTTGTTAGACTAGGGACTAATTAGGAAGAGCATCAGTCTGTGTGCAGTACTAGTGGTCTTAGCAACCAAGAAAGGTGGTAAGTGGAGGTTATGCACTGATTCTAGGGCTATAAATAGAATCACAATTAGATATAGGTTCCCTATTCCTAGGATTGAGGATTTGATGGATTGTCTTGGAGGAGCTCAGTATTTTGCCAAGTTGGATCTCAAGAGTTGATACCATCAGATCAGAATCAAAGTTGGGGATGAGTGGAAGACGGCCTTCAAGACAACTAATGGGTTATATGAGTGGAGAGTTATGCCATTTGGCCTCTCAAATGACCCTAGCACATTCATAAGGCTCATGAATGAATTGCTTAAGGATTTCATAGGTATATTTGTGGTGGTATATCTAGATGATATACTCATCTTTAGCAAGACAAAAAAAGAACATCTAAAGCATGTGGAGTTGGTTCTTAAAAGATTGTAGGAGGAGAGGTTATCCATCAACCTAGAAAAGTGTGAGTTATTCAAACAAGAGCTTGTGTATTTAGGGTTTGTAGTATCCCAAGGATCATTGAAGATGGACCCAAGCAAAGTGGAAGCTATCCTAAATTGGCCTACACCAACCATAGGGACATAGGTAAGGAGTTTTCATGGGTTAGCTCAGTTTTATAGGAAGTTTATAAGGAACTTTAGTGGCATATGTGCACTGGTACTTGATATAATCAAAGGTGGCCTAAAAAGTAAGTTCAAATGGACTCTTGAAGCTAAGAAGGGTTTTGAGAAACTAAAACAAGAAGTGGCAACTCAACCCATCCTTTTGTTACCTAGTTTTGATAAGTTATTCACTGTGGAATGTGATGCCAGTGGAATTGCAGTAGGAGTACTAAGCCAAGAAGGCAAGCCTATAGATTTCTTTAGTGAAAAGCTCAATGAAGCTAAGAAAAAGTATTCTACCTATGACCAAGAACTGTATGCTCTAGTATAGTCACTTAGAAAGTGGAGGCATTATCTCCTACCTAAAGAGTTTGTAGTGTTTACTGATAACCAGGCACTTACCTACATCAACACACAAGAGAAGTTGAGCTATAGACATTTGAAATGGATGGAATACCTCCAAGCTTTCACATTTACTATCAAACACAAGAAGGGACAATTGAACAAGGTGGCAGATGCATTAAGTAGGAGGTTGCTGATAGTGCAAGAGACAAAAATAAAGAGCATTGGGATAGAGAGTTTCAAGGATCTCTATGGAGAAAATGAAGACTTCTCAAAGGCATATAAGGTATGTTCTAATTTTGAGAATCACTTTCATAGTCAATTCTCAGAGTATACATTGCAGAGTGGACTTTTGTTCAAGGGGAATCAATTATGTGTTCCAAAAGGTTCAATGAGAGAGAATCTTATCCAGGAGAAGTGGTCACACCCACAAAAGGATATGAAAATCATAGTAAAACCTTTCCTGGGAATTGGACATTCCGACAGGTGACTTATATCTCCATATAGACATTCATTTACTTGTCAAACCAGGGGACATATACTTTAAATGGCGCGACAAAATATATGCACTAAGAACTAGTTTTGGTCAAATCTTAGCAGAAATAAATACTAGAAAAGAATTCTATCCACGCTACAGGAAGGTAATGAAAAGTTCTTTAACTCAACTATGCTTTGATTAAAATAGAAACCATAACAACTATGACTGAAACACAAACTATGAGCTGGCCTTATGCTGCAGGAACAGTCACAGGGATGGACTCTCTATGCTGCAGGAGCACTATAAGACTGAGCTTGTATGAAAATTTCAAAGATAAAGGCTAACTAAAGATCAACAGAAAATAACAACTAACTAACTAGCTACAGATACTTACTAAGTGGGCCCCCTTAGCAAGCATCTACTGATTACATAGATGCTAAACTCATAATTTCATCGAACTTTATTCATGAAAATAGAATGATATACATTGCTTTGTTGATGTGAAAACTAACAACAAACTCTGTCTTTGATCATACATATTCTATTTCTCATTATCATATTGACTCTTACATGATATCTACTGTCACTATGCTTCTATCTTACTCTAACTATCATCTCTTACTCACTCTATCCATATCCTCTACTCTCTCGTGCAGGAGGAGTATCTTATTTTTAAATCAGAAGAACAACTAACTAACTAACTCTATCAAAGAAAGATATGGAAGTAAAGTGTATCCCAGAATCAAGGAACAAACTTCATAAATGAATTTATGTGCTCAACCCAATCCAGAGAGAATCTAGCGCTCCACTCTTTCCAGATTGACTTGTCATTAAAAATATTTCCCAACGGTTTCAGTCAAAGAGTCTTCACCAGTGCTTCCTCGAAGTCGTGCAGGAAATGGAATTTACTGTAGGGCCGAGATTGGCTACGCTTGACTCGATCATTCTTCAACAACCTGTGAAACAAGAGGTAACAGATGCGAAAGAAAAGGCACATACACAATATCCGTTCATTAATCACACATTTAAATCTATTTCATCATTCAAAAACTGTATACAATATACCAGCCATTTTAGGGGGTCAATGGGGCAATAAATGCAGTCAAGTCAACACAATGAGTTTCAAGAATATGAAAGTATTATGCTACAGGATATCCCCGTAAAAGGTTTCAACAAAGTTAAAAGAGCCATGAAATAAAAAAATTAAAGACATTAAAATTTTATCATAACATCCAAATTATGAGTGTATTTTAAGCTCATCAAGAAGCACAATGGTAGTCTTAGTGGTCATTTTGGTATCAACAAGACAATAGAATTAGTACATAGGTTCTATTATTGGGCCAAGTTGCCAAGGGATGTCAGAAGGTATGTGGAGCAGTGTGTAGTTTGTATAAAAGCCAAGAGGGGAGATAGCAATGTAGGTTTGTATCAACCTCTACCCATTCCCAATAGACCATGGGAATGTGTTAGCATGGACTTTGTGGTAGGACTCCCTAAAACTAAGATAGGGTTTGATAGTGTCTATGTGGTGGTGGATAGGTTTAGAAAAATGAGTCATTTTATTCCTTGCAAGACCACCCATGATGTTAGCTATATTTCTCATCTTTTCTTCAAAGAGATTGTGAGGATCCATGGATTTCCATTGAGCATTGTCTTAGACAGGGATGTGAAGTTCATGAGTCATTTTTGGAAGACTCTATGGAGCAGATTAGGTACTAACTTGTCTTTTGGATCGGCCTACCATCCTCAGATAGATGGACAAATTGAGGTGATAAATAGAGTGTTAGGTAACCTTATCAGATGCCTAACCAAGGAGTATGGACAGACATGGGACTTGGTCATATCACAAGCTGAATATGCCTACAATGACAGCGTGAATCAGACCATAGGCAAAAGTCCTTTTAAAATAGTGTATGAAATGCACCCAAGAGGTGTGTGTGAGATTAGATATTTAGGAGCTATGGAGCATAGGAGTGGCCATGCTAAAGATTTCTCTCAAACCATGAAGGAGATTTAGGAGCAAGTGAAGAAGACAATTATAGAGGCTACTCACAAGCTAAAAGCTAAGGTGGATATGTCTAGGAAAGATCTACAATTTGCAGTAGGGGACTATGTCATGGTCCATCTCAACAAATCTAGGTTGTAGAAAGGCACATCAACCAAGTTGCAGATGAAGAGAGTGGGACCATGTCAGGTGTTAGAAAAATATGGGAAGAATGCCTACAAGGTGGAGCTGCCTGCAGACTTAGGCATTTCTCCAGTGTTTAATGTGGCTGATTTGATCAGGTATAAAGGACTAGTCACTGACTTGGATCAAAAAAGTGTGGATGTCTTGAAGGATGTGAGTAACATAGCCTTACCTCCTAAAGACAAGCTACAAGTAGAGAGGATCTTGGAATCAAGGGTGAAGAAGTCTACCTGACATAAGGAATACATGGAACATCTCATCAAATGGAAGGATAAACCAGAATTTGAGGCTACATGGGTGGATAAAGCTCAGATCAAGAAGCAGGGTATTGATTTATCTTTGATATCTCCCCACATTCCTTAGTGTTTGTGCAGAGAGGGGGAGAATGGTGCAGGAGCACCCATAAATCACCATAGATTGTTTACAAGGTCTGTCTAGGATAGCTAAGCAAACAATCAAATTTAGTTCATTTGGATGTAAGCCTTAATGGAATTTTTGGTTGGGTTTTGATTAGATGAAGGCCATGTTGACCATAGAATAGGTATCATTAGGTTCTAGCTCAAAATAAGGTTTTGGATTTTGAGGAATTCTTGCAAATATTTGAAAATGTTGCTCAATTAGAGCTACAAGCGGCCAAGAAGAGCACAAGGGAGAGGATAACTATTTTAAGGAACCTATTTATGGAATTCCTTGGAATTGTAGTAGGGTTGGAAGCATTTGCTATGTTTTGAAGTTTTGTGAATTTAAGAAAAGCAATTGTGTTTGGAAGATAATTTTCTGATTTTTGCATTGAAGTGAGATTTTAATGGATTAATCATGGTGTTGTAACTTGTGTAGAATGTAGTGTAGTAGTTATCCAAGCATTGTGTGACATTAGGTAGTTTCTCTATTCAATTTCAAGCTTTGTTTGTAAATAGTTTGGTTTCCATACTGTTGCTGGTCTGAACTAGACAGTTTTGTGAAAATGGAGTGTTTGTTCACTTTCCCACCATACAAATTGTATGGCCCTTTGGGAACAATGACTAGACTCCATGTATGTACATATGGTAGGGTTTAGGGTTTTTGAAAACACAGGAGCTACTGTGGAAGTCTTACCCTAGGCGAGCCAGGAAGAGTGTGGCTAGGGAAGACAAAAAGTGTAGAGCACTTGATTTGTAGGGGTTTCCATTTCCTGACAAGTCATGGTGTGGAGAGGGTAGGTAAGTACCCTACCAAGACATAGCATGGAGGAGGAAGCACCATCAATCCATCGGGTGTGAGGAATATCTAATAGTTTGCAGTGAGGTCAGGGAAGGGTTTGTATAGGCCTAATTATGCCAAATTGTGGGTTAGGCCTTTGTACGGACAACTAAGACCCAAGACCAAAAAATATTTGAGAGGTCTACTTTTGAACTAGGAATCATAAGAAAGGATTGGGTGTTCTTTGGAAGGTTTTAGAGAACTAACCCGATTTCTCGGAGAAGGAGGCCTAATTAGGGCTCCTAGGGCTAGTAGTCTTTTTAGGCCTAAATGAGGGTTTGGTGAAAGTGACCCATAGATGGAGCTAGGTGGACTCCTAATACACTTATTATGATGGATTAAGGACCTTAGAAGCATCTCCACACTCGTGCAAAACTATATCCAAGAGTTTGGAGGATTAGTAGCCTTTAGAGTGGATTAAGGGCTAAGGAAAGGGTTTCAAGTTTGCACCAAGTCTTGGCTTGGTAGGAGGATCTTTAGTGATAGTTGGGTTGGAAAAAAGAAACTAGGGGACCCTAAGAAGGAAGAGGTCCTATAGGTTGCAAGTGGTGGAGTGAGACACCGTAGAGGTCTTCCAAGCAAGACCTAGAGCATGAATCAGTGATTGATTCATCCAACCTCCCTATCACCTACCAAAAGGCCATCCAACAATATCTAGCCATGAAACAAGCAAGAAAATATCAACAAGTGCAACAAGCTTCTCAAGCTACCCAGCAGACACAAGCACAAACACAAAAACTGATAACAATTGGGGATAATGATGAACATTCAACCATTAGTGATACCATTGAGAATCTCTTTACAACAATTTCTTAAAGCAATGATCAAGATCTATCCATCAAAGAGAACATTGAAGATGTTTCTATCTTGTTCGAAGATCAAATCAACATACATCAAGAGATGCTTTTCAATCATGATCAGAATACACCAACAATACTTGACAATGATCCAATTTAAGAAATGTCAACATCACTTGACCCTATGGTTGAAGACGTTCATAATCTCTTTGCCACAATTATTAAAAAAAATGTTCAAGATCTCTCAATTAAGGAGCACATTGAAGACATTTCCACCTCATTCGATGATCAACTCACCATACATCAAGAACCACTTTTTAGTGATCTATTTCGAGGAGTGTTAGAATTATTTGATCCTATTGACATAATCCATGATCCATTGACCAATGATCATATTGAAAATGTCTCTACATTGCCCTATGAGTTAGAGGACATATCTCAAGAATTTATTCCAAAGCGTGATCAAAATATTCCACCAAGGTCTAGCAATGGTCCTTTCCAAGACATGTTGACATCCTTCGAATTCATGGTTATAGATACTAAAGGAATCCTCAACTTGACACTTGATCCAATTCCACTCAAAGATCAAGAGGATATTGAGCCATTCCCCATTCCTAACGATAACATCCAAGAACCCTTTGTAAGCAATCCATCCTTTGAAGATGACCCATGTCAAGAAACTAATCCAAAGCATGTCAAAAGCAATCCCAAAATAAATCAAGATCAAGGATTTGTATCTCAAAGATACTATAATGATTTAATGGACACTCTCCTATCTATACAAGATTTCACAAATGATGATCATATCCCCATAACACATACTCCTCCATCTAACTGTGAAATTCTTTCCATGGATGGACACATAGATGATCTTTATTCAGAACATGATTCCTTTACTTTTGACATCAGAACACAAAAAGAGTAGATTATTGATTCCTATAGTCAAACTGATTTGTCAACATCAAGATTAGAGATATCCCAAATTTAGACTGGGGACAACATGTATGAAGATATCCAACATTATCCACTCAAGGAAACAGGTTTGACAGAATAGGATATTCTAGAGTTAGCAGAGAAACAAATGGAAATAATATCATCTACAGTGGCCATTTATCAGAGAGGGAATTCTAAACAAGAGCTCTCAGAATAGGAAAAATCAAAGCATGAAGGTACTACTACCACCATATTGGGGGCAACTTCATCTCAAGAAAATGTCAACATAGGGAGCACGAAGAATCCTTATGGTGAAACCATTGCCAATACTACAACTAGCCATGTCATGAATCTTCATCCACCCATCACCCCATCCATGAATTGGGACCAACTTCAAATGAAAGATTTGAATGAAAGTACAAAGAATATTATCAAATCAAAAGAAGCTGAGAAGCATAATGGACAAATCAAATATGCATGGATACTAAAGAATACAAGGAAAGATTATCCCTATCAAACTCCATCAATCAAAGAAACTATGGGGAAAAATAAAAGAGGGAAAAGTATCCATCAAGGATGTCCACAAAAGAAAAAGTAGGCTTTTCAAGCGACGTACAACGTATATCAAGCAGTTGGTCCTAATTCCATGCAAAATTTCATATCCACCCATCATTGCTCATCTTCCCAAGTTTGGAGAGTCAAAGATTCCAAACTGTCAACCAATCCATCTCTTATCCCTAAACACACTCCATCCATGCCTCCATGCATGATATCCAATTCTCAAATTGACCATGTATTGGCAATGACCCTTCATCATAAGGATTTTGAAGGTATTTTATTGCGATGTGCGCATAAAGATAGAGTTAACTCCGATATCAAGGAAGTAGATCAGGAATCTCAAAAATTGTATTCAAGTGCACGTATCTTAGCAAAAAAACTTCAAGTAGGATATAGATGGAACATTATGGAAAGGGAATCTACATCAAAAAAACCTTGTAATTTAGCATGAGCTTAAAATCTTTCAAAAAAATCAAAAAATATGAAAATCCAAAAAAATCAGAAGAAGGATTGAAAACAATAAAGAGAAAAATCATCCTCTAGTGAAAACCGCATGGGCGGAACTTTGGGAAAGACCATGATGAAAACTTGGAAAACAAGCATCATGTGTAGAATCAAGCATCTTCATGCACTATTTTAGGAGAAAGCATCTCATCCCATCCATAATAAATCCAACATTCCATCCATCTCAGCCATAATAAATTTCTAGTCATTAATGAGCAATTTATCCAATCCATTCGCATATATTTGCATCCATAGTCCGAGTCATCTTGATCTTGATAAACTTCGGTGCACACTTTATGCTTGCTTATGGTAAACATCTTGACATGGGGTGTTTTCATTGATCCTATCCTATGCAGCATTATCTGAGCCATGAAGCATTCCTTCGTCTAAACACCTTATCTTATCACAAGATAATCCTTGGCATCCTGTGCATGCCTACCATATCCATCCATCCATGGCGGTCCTTACATTGCTAGAAATTGGGGGCAGATATTTAGATCTCGCTTCAAGAATAAATCTTGATCTATATCATCCAACTTATGTGGTGATTTGAACATTGGAAAATGTGAAATCAAATTGGTCCACCACTTGTGATCCAAAATCCAAATCACTAGCCCATGGCACATTTTGACAAAAAGATGTTCCTTATCAAGTGTTATCTTCAATTGAACATCAATCCAAATAATTTTTATCACTTTCATCTAAGTTGCACTTCAAATGTCACATCAAATCATCCAAACAACTTGTTTTCCAAATCAAGCTTCAAAATCCTAATCAATCGACTCCAATCAACCCATCATCATCTTGGGGATATCTTTCCCAATCCTTGTGTTGCTTAACACTATCCTTGCATTGTTGTGCATCCTCAACAATGTTATCATCATCAATCTTGATCAATCCAATCCTTGCATTGTTGTGTATCCTCAAAAATGTTACCATCATCATCAATCCATCGATTTGATCAGTCAACCTTCGCTTAGTTTTTAAACACTCAAAAAATCAAAAAAATATAAAAAACATTAGAATCTAAACTACGTCATCTCTGAGCTTTAACGTAGGCAAGGCTCATCTTTGATCAGCCCACGAGACACAAAAATCCGAAAAAAATTCAAAAAAACCAAGAAAATCCAAAAAATCCAAAAACACAAAATCCAAAAACATTCATAAAATCTCAAAAAACCCCAAAACATTCAAAAAATAAAAAATCAAAACATTTGTAAAATCTCAAAAAATACCAAAAATAGCCTCAAAACATCTCAGAAGATCAAAAACATCCAAATATTTGAAAAATCCATCCATCTCATCTTGCTTTCACCCACAATAATCAATCATCCATAATAAACTGATCGTCACCTTCATCCTTTGGAAAAACAAATAGAAATAATCACAACAATCGGCAAAAGCAAACTTCAAATATCGAAAAAACAAACTTTTAAATGCAAAATCAAACTCTTGATCATTTTCAAACATGTTGATCAACCTTATATCAACAGCCTATCAATCAACTTATCAAACCATCATTATCCTACACAATGCATGTCCTAGGATATATCATTCCGACAATGGTCATCATTTTGGATATCACTGTGGATTCTTATCCTATAAAAAAAAATCCCTTTGGCTGGAGATATGAATAACATCAACTTGTTTGCATACTTGATCTTTTCTTTTGATTTATCTTATTGTGCTCATTCCAAGGACCTCTCGATGATATCCAAATGAAGGATTTAGAGAGATAGGAATGGGGCAACGATCATTATCTTTTTGTTTGTTGTGCTTGTTGGACATTCTTCTAAAATAGATTTGGAAAATACTTGATTTGTTAGGTATGTCCTAGCAAGGTTTCCATATGTCAAGTGTGAACAAGAATACTCCTATTTGTTTGTCGAGTCAAAGTACATCGCACTAGGTACATCGCCATCCTAGTTCTTTATACCTTGATGCATCGTATCTACATGTGTAATCAAACATAAGGTAAGTAGCCCTTTTAAAATCCCAATCCTTGATAAGAAAATCATCATCATCATCTATCATCATCATCATCATCATCATCATCATCTCTAATAAAGTCTCATCAGATCATGGACTTGTTGGATCCTCTTGTCATTATATCATTCATATTTTTTTCTTTTCCACACTAACATCACGTCATGAATAATTAATCATCATCACTAGTGCATCCATCCTGCATCCACAAATCATTAACATTCATCATATCATCTCACATGCATTTTCATCATCATAATATAGATCTGTTAGTCTAAGCATCTCCTAAATCATATATTTTCATAAATCATCCATTGCATAATCATAGCATATTGCATCATCCATATCATCCATCTCACATCATATCATCATTTAAGTTGTTTAAGATAATGTAGATTTGTTATTCTAAGTAATCATCTCATTTGCATCATCATCCATAACCATCTAGTTTGAACCTCTCTATAGCGAGATCGACCTTCAAATCAAATATTTTTGCTCGATCTCTCGAGGGGAAAATGTACCGGTGTACTTCTTTCTGTTGGGGCATCCGAAAAAATTAGAATTTTTTTAAAATTTGGTTGTGGTAAGATTAATCTTTGAACCAATGTAGAAAGTACATTACTTCAAAGAGGGGAAAAATGTAGACATGCAAAATTAGCATCATGCATTTGATTAGGTCATATTCATCCATTCATCAAATAAATCAAGTTTATTTATCAATCTCCAAAAGTCACCAACTTATATTAAATAAATCAAATTTGATCCTAACATCACCCTCCTTGATTAAATAAATCAAGCATTTATTTAATTAAATCTGAAATCACCTTCCATCCCTTTTGATTTAAATAAATCAAAATATTTAAGTCAAAAGCATCAAAATCCCCTAACATCATCTTAACTAAGCTAATCTTGATTAATCTAATCTAACCACCCATCACATCCTCTAGCTTTTCCCACTTGCACCAGTAAATCATTTTAATTCATTTATAAAATCAGCATTTTCCATCAACATGCCATCTTTGAGGAATATTCCCTCAAGTTTGAATTCAAAAACAAGTGGACATGTACACCCAACAAAGCATTTATGAGCTCTAACATGGCTCTTACATGTCCCTTGCAAAGGTCAAACTTAGCATTAACTCTCAAATTCAAATTTGAATCTCCCCCTCTTTGGCACATTGGCCAAAACTTGCACATTCCTCAACCACTCACAAGTTGACAAGTGGCCTCTTTTCATTGGATTGTTTTTAGTCCCACATCCTCCATGTTTGGCATTCTTATATCCTTCTATTCTATAAATAAAGATAATCTCCATTGGTTTACTCCTCCACAATCTTAGCATTTCATATCCACAAAGCTAATACAAAGTCACTCTCTTCAATTGAGAACTGATTTTTCCCACCTCATATCATCCTCATAAGCATTTTTATATCATTTTCATCATGTAGCTTAGTAAAGGATTGGGAAAGGGCTTCTTTCCATAGAAGCACCAATCCACTATGAAATAAAGTTTGATTCATGTTGTTTATATGCTTATTTAGTTTTTCTTGTTGTTTTAATATCTTATTTAGCATTTATAACATGATACAATATTTCATCGGGATACTAGATTTGTTATGTTTTATTTGACTTCAATAATAATGCTTGTCAAAGACTAAAATTATGCAGATTTGGCATCCACACATAGACATATTAGTGCCTTCCAAAATAGGTGATAAAAGTTGTCTAGTTATAATAACACATCTATTTGTTTGTTTTAGAAGAGCACCATTGGTAGATGAATTTAATTTTAAACATCTCTTTCATTTTATCATTTCCAAAATTTACTTTTAAGCAATTTGAGATCTCAAAACAACTTTATTAATTCCAAATTAAGTAAGACTATACATGATAGTTTATTTGGGTGGTAAAACATGTTAGTGTATTATATTCTTAAAATTTTATTTATTCTAGAATATTCCTACCTTTTTAACATGGATTACTTCTATTTTGGAGATAAGATTGCTTAGGTGTGTTTTTTTTTTTTTTAATTATAGTTGTAATGAGGTTTGCATGCCTCCAATCTTAGATCAATGAAGTTACATGCCCATTCTTAGACCTTTTCACCATGATTCTAAGAGGCAATTTATTTCAATTGCACTATATATGTGTACATATAGTATGTTAATTTATTATGAGCTATTCCAAATCATTAAAAGTTATTCTATAGTATTTTTCTTCTTATTCTTCATATTGCATACTTTGATTTTTATAACTTTGTAGGGCATGCAATTTTTCATCACTCATGGCTGAACTAGTGTTGCTATTTTTTAAAAGATCTCAATTTTGACATTGTATCAAAACCTAACTATTTTTTATGGTCTATTTTTTTATTGTAAAATTTAAAATAAAAGACATCATTGGTTTACATAATAGTGGTATTTTCTCTTTTTTTCGTTGTACAAATGTGTTTGCAATAGAGAGCTAAGGCTGACATGTTTACTATTAAAACAGTTGGTGTTATTTTTTTGTTCTATTTATTGTGAGCTATTCTAGATCATTAAGAGTTATTATATAGTCTTTGTCTTCCCATTCTTCATGTTGCATACTTTCATTTTTTATAACTTTTTAGGGCATGCAATTTACCATCACTCATGGCTGAACTAGTGTTGCTAGTTTACCAAAAGATCTCAATTCTGACATGGTATCAAATCCTAACTATTTTCTATGGTCTCTTCTTATTATAAAGTTCAAAATAAAAGACATAATTTATTTGAATAATAAAGTTATTTTCTCTTTTTTCTCTATAAAATGTGTTTGCAGTAGAGAGCTAAGAGTGTCATGTTTAGTATTAAAAAACTTGGTGTTATTTCTTGTTCTATTTGTAGTGTGATATCCTTCTTATTCCCTAGGTGATTGGAGGCCTGGAAGGAAATTGAATTTGCAAAGTTCGATTTAATGCAAGTTATGTGATATAATATTTGAGATGTTATACCTACAATTTTTTTAGCAACTCATAGTTCATCCAAACTACTATAAGCAACATTTTTGCATGTAACAGGGTGAAAAACCTCTTTTTTGCATGTACAAGGATATGCATTCTTTTGTGAAGGACTTATATTGTAGGTATATGGTTAGTGATTTCAAGGTGTTGTGATCCCTACAAAGATATTGGAAATTTATTTTATCTTGACAAGTAGAGTAACCCATGGCTAGAAAGGGAAAAATATGAGAAAAGGCGTGGATGTAGTGATCCATCCTTTAAACTAGTTGTGACCTATATAGCATCATTAATCAATTACTAAGGATGGATGGTGTGAAGGTCATGAGAATTTAACCTAACTTTGGATTTAAAAGTGACCTCAACTATCAAGGAAATACAACTAGAAAAAGTTGACAATTTCATTATGGCTGAGATAACCTTTGGAGGAGTGAAATAGGTGATAGGATTTAGAAGTATTCTCACCCAATATTGAATTCTTTTTTTCTTACATTGGGGTAGTCTTTGTAGATCTAGGAAAGGTGGTGTCTCAACTGCATAAAACTACATAGGCATGTACTAAGGTTTTCTTGTATTTTTACTTTGTTGAAACCTTCTATTGAAACCAAGTGTTGAGGATTAACTCTTGTTATTTTTATTAAGTCAATTTTTTTCTAAGTCACAAATTTGAAATTTTAATCAAATAAGAAAAATAGGGAAAATTGAAGTTGTAAGTGTTTTTTTTTTTATATATGATCAATTGGATACATATTTTGTGCTAACTCTATAAAGTGTCATTTTTTAATTCCAATTGATAAAAATATGCACTAAATTATAAAATACCACAATCTAGGAGGAATATAAAACTAAATCAATTGGGGGTATTCAATGTTGTGTTTTATGCGCTTTGACATTCCTTTCACACTTTATTTTGCATTTTATTTCTATAAAAATCTCTCATTAAAGTATGAATTCGTAGAAGATAGTTACTCCTTTGGAAAATTTTAATTATGACCAATGGAAACTTAAAGTAAATCTTGTGCTTAAAAATAAAGGTCTATATAGTGTAACTATGGATACTAAGGTTGAACCATCTAATAATGAAGCTAAAGTAAAATGGTTTAACTAATTTGATCAAGCCTTTGTGTTTCTATATCTTATATTTTATCTTGAACTAATCTTTCATGTTGAAGATTTAAAAACACCTAATGAACTTTGGAAAATCTTGAAATATCTCTTTAGGAAGCTAAATGAAATAAAGAGTCATGAGTTAGGAAGTGAGCTCATAAGTTTGAATCTTACTACCTTTCATGCCCTATAAGACCTTTTCTCTAAGTTTTATTCATTAAGGTTATAGTTAAAAGAATGTGGGATAGAGAAAAAGGATGATCAATTGGTCATTTCCATACTCTCCAAACTAGGTCCTCAATATTTTGTTTTTGTGTCTACCTTTTATTCCACCAAAAGTGTTATTGGAGCCACATGGAAAACACTATCTTTGGATGAATTTTTTGCTAAATTGACTAGGAAGTAGGATAAGTTAATTCAAAAGGGAACAATGAAGTCTTCAAACCTCAAACACTTGTTGCTAGGAATGAGAAACTAAAGGATTCAAAAAATAAAGGAAAGAAGGAAAAAAAATAGGAGGAGATTAAGAAATATTAGAAATTTGAGTCCACTAACTGAATCTTCTTCAAGTTAAAAAAACCTAAGAAATAAAAAGTTAAGTGTTCCTATTTCAAGAAACTTGGACACAATGAGGAAAAATTTATGAACAAGCATATAGACCACCTCACACATCTTGAGAAGAACAACATAGGGGTTCCTAAATATATCAAACCATCCTCCTCCACTAAAGAATATACCAAGAAAAAGGATAAAGGAAAAAATAAACCTAAGGGAAAGGATTTAGTTGCAACCACATCTTCATCAACTCCATCTTGGATCATTGACTTAGGTACCTTGCACCACATGGTTCCCTCGCAGGTTTATTTTCTTCCTTATTTCCCTCTAGGGTGTCTTATATTATCTTGAGTGATGACACTCTAGTATTAGTTGCAAGGAGAGAGTTTATTCACATCAAAGGTGGGACATTCACAAATGTTCTAACTATACCTTCTCTTTTATCTAATCTCATATTAGTGTATCGTATTACTTACATAGGAAAGAGCATGATAGTTCAATTTTATCTAGATTTCTAGTTGATATTAGAGACTTACATAGCAATAATTTGATAGCCTTGGGAAAGATAGATCACCAAATATTAAGCATCTAACCCTATTGTGTGTATTGTGTAATGAGTAGTTATCTTGTGGCTACCTTAATTATTAAATGTGTTACACTATCATTATTATAATAATATATATGTAGTTACATCATCCAAGGAGTTATACTTAAGTATCTAAATTGGACTAGCTAGTATTCAAGGCTTGAGTATGATATCAATAAGAGGTTATGTTATTTATTATCATTGTAGTGTGAAAAAATATTGTCAGGGACATTTTCACACTTGTTTGGGCCCTCCTTGCTAGATTAGGCTTAATGTTTCCTTGATTTAGTGTTGTAATGTGGTTGACAGATTCACATTAGGTCTTGGGCCCTTGTGAACCAATGAATTCAAATGGTACCTTTCTAAAGTGTTGTGAAGTTTTGTAACTCACTTTCACACATTTCTAAGGTTTTATTAATTAATTACACCTAATAAAACACTTTTTAACATTAATCTTACCTTATCTAAAGTGTTGTGAAGTGTTGTAACACAATTTTAGAATTTTCTAGGCTTATCATTAATAATTAGGCTTTCTTATGCTTTATTTTTCCTCATTTAATGCATCTTTTCAAGGATAATCCCAACACCAATCATTAGCCAATCATAATTTAGGTGTTTCTAGTTTGAATGGCCCAAATTTAGTAATCTGGGACTCATTCACCACCTTGGGTGAATGGGTCCCACGTGGATCATTATGCCCCAAACTAGATTTCACACATTTGTAAGCACTTTTAATTTTTGGTCCCATACATTATGCTTGATGGGACTCATTTTCCCAAGGTGTGGCCCAAAATAAAATTTAATTCAAAATTTTCATGAGATTTCATTCTCCTAGATCAGATGTTAGTTTGTACAATGTTGTAATTTTGGGAATTCTCGCATAATTGAGTATAAATACAAGGTGCTTTCACTCATATTTTCACCTAGCAATCTAACAAGCAATCAAATGTTCATAAGCATTCACAAGACCATTCAAGGGTAGATTATCAAGCATTTTAGAGTAGCATTCAAGCATCAATCATCATGCCAAATATTTTATGCATCATGTTTGTTATTGTGCTAATAATTGTGGTGTATGGTTTGTGATTCAAGCAAGTGTTTCATTCAAGATCAACATCATTCACGCAAGAGTCAAGAACCACATCCATTGCAGTCATCTCAAGCATATTTGTAGCACCTTATTGTTATGGTTTGGTGAGTTGTAAAATTGTCATTTGTTCATTCATCATTCTCCATTCTATTTGATTTGATTTCAAGAATTAATTTCCAAAATGGGATTTGACCAAGGAAAACCCCTATCCAGTAACAATTCATTTTTTCTCTCTCCTTTGTGTGTGATTTGTAGGTCTAGGTTGTAGATTTCCTAAGAAGAAAGATTGGAGAAAATTTGCAAATCATTCAAAGTTGTTAAAGTTGTCATCAAGCCTTGGAGAAACTTGGAGAAGACCTATAGGTTGCAAAGCAGAGATTCAAATCTAGAAACCATTTAGGAAGGACAAAGCAGATAGAGAAGAGTGGGATCAACCTTTGAAGTTATAGAAAAGGCCAACTAGATTGACTCACCACTTCTAGTGAATGAGTCCAAGTTCCATCCAATTTTCAGGATTTCACAGTTTTGGATACCCTTTTGACAGATTTTTGTTCCTACACAATTTTCTACAAATTGGACTGATTCACCCAGCTTGGAAAGTGAGTCCTATTCAACAATAAATTCTAAATTTTGAGTTTTCCAGACCTATATTCAACCTTCTCTAGATTTCCTAGTGCAAACATTTTGTTTTGTAGTTTTCTATGTTGTTTCATTCACTTTTCTAGGTCATTTAGTATTACTTTGCATTCAATTATGGTTTTGCATTGCATCTTACATTTCATTATCTTTTCCAAGTCTAAAATTGGTGGTGAACCCCTCATTAGATCATATTCAACCCCTAGAATAACCCTCTTGCAATATCTCTTTCTCCTTTGCAAAGAGATCTCAAGGGTTTGTTCTTGAGTGAAAGTTAGTGAAAATTGTTCTTTCTGGCCCTAAAACCCTAGGATAGAGGGAAAATTTTTTCCACCTTTCATTTTGGTGAACCTGCATTTAGAACACCTTCTTTTCTTATTTGGAGTGCATTATATTGCTTGCATTAACATTGCATTAGGAATTACATTGGTTAAATTGCATCCTAGGGTTTCAAATTTTGCATTAGTGATATCTCATATAGCTTGCATTTTTGCATCCAATTTCATTAAAAAATGAGTCAAAATCTGCATTTTCATCTCAAATACAAATCATAAAACATAAAAAAAAGCATAAAATTCAATTGAAAAACTCTTTTTTTTTTGAAAAAAATCATCACTGGGACTCATTCACCACCTTGGGTGAATCAGTCCCTCTACACATTTTGTACTGCATTTTATGCCATTCAAAAAAAACTATTCTTGAGTTTTAGTTTGTTGTTTTTTCCTTTCTATTTCATTTTCTAAAATTTCTGTTATAAGAATTTCATCATTCTTAGCTTATATTTCATTTGCATTCACATTGTATTTAGTAGCCCTTGTATGAGGAATTGGTGTCTTATTGCTAATACTGTAGTGAGATTAAGTTTGAGACTCATGTTATCTCATGATAGTACAATCATTGTGGATCTTGGGTTGTCAAGCTCTTTCACTTCTAGTATTGACACTAGTATGTACTAGGTATGGACAATACCCTTAGCAGCTCTTTGCCTTCAAGTAGTATGAAAGTTGAAATAAGGAATGATAGTGTCTCACAAAAAACATAATCCAAATTCATGAGGACCTAGAAAACCTAAAAAATCAAGTGCAAAATGACAATA